>JAHQIV010000148.1:0-31792 GCA_030463285.1 Phytophthora europaea | reverse complement strand
TCGGCTCTGGATGACGGGGAGCTGGGGGAGGCTTGATCGGTGGTTCCGCGGATGATCATGACGTAGATACGTGTGGAGAAGGACCCCCCCCCTTCTTGCTAGCTTGCTTGTTGGTCTGAATTCCAAAGTGAGGGAGAACGAACGCCACGCGTCCATCGGTTGGTCTGCGGTGAGCGGCTCGTAGTCACCGCCCCTGTACCGGTATGTGCCGGTATACCGGAAGTACAACTTTGAAGTGGAAAACACAATTCCCTGGCTCTGCCATGGAATACAGCATATACAAAAGTAATGTTGTTCGCCTAATCGCCCGTCTCGAAACCATATGGCATCGTGGGCAGCATATCAAGCTCAACTCCCAGTAAGGCCCCGGTCGAGTGCGCCATCCCAATCGGACCCTTCATTGGGGACCCGGCCCTTGAAAGGGACCGGGGGATTCGCAGTTCTCAGGGATAGCGAGAAGGGGGTCGGAGTTCCGTCGTGTTTAGTGTGTGTTTTGGCCGCAGATTAATCTAAGTTTAGTGACCGAAACTCAGTTTAAACTAGTTTAAACTGCGAACTGAACTCACCAGGCTTCAGGGATCTCCAGAACTACCGACGTATCGTAGAGACAGTCATACAGGCAGCATTGGGAGTAGAGTAGGAATGAAGAGATGCGTCCTAGACACCGTAAGTGATTATGAAAACTGCGTGATGGTGCATTTTTATTAAGTAATCAAATGCTTAAAACTCGGAGCCTAGTTACTGTACTCGTACGAGTAGTCAAGCAACTGATTCATTTGTTGCGAGCAGTTCTCTGTGTTCGACCGCGCATCGAGCCTTCCTTGACTCATTTGCTCGTTTTGATGGCCGTTTTCATCTGCGTCGGCGTTGTCACTTGACACCAGAGCCTCGTCGTCATCCGTGCATGAGCCGGGAAGCAAATTCCAGTCGCTTCTTCATCATCACCCTTGTCGTCCTCGACTTCTTTCTCCAACTCCGACGGGTCCGAGCTCACCTTCCGTGATGGCTTCACACTGCGTAAATTCTAATACAAGCGTAGGCCAGCCTCAGGATGGGTGCATCGCTGCTCCATTGTAATGACGCATTAGCACACTCCATCGCCAGCAACCTCGCCGCCGCTTGCTCACCTTCCGTCTCCTACAGGTATTGCACGGACTCCACACGCTTCATCGCTTGTATCGGCATGCGCTGATGCGGAAGAAGAGCTGAAGTTGAAGTGGCGGAGTGCAGCGGAGTGAATGTCAAACTTCGTACTCAGTTGATGTCCATAATTACAAAAGTAGTCGCATGGCTAGTTTTGTCAAGCAATACTCTCGGCTCGAACTAACCGGCTCAAACTAAACACCAACGACTCGTGTTCCTGCATTCGATTGGTGTCTTCGCGGTTGTTGCTCAACTACCTGCGAATGGTGACGACCTCCGGGTTGTCACCGCACACAAAGTACTACTACAAAGTGCTCAATCAACTATCCAGAGCGACGTGCCCGTTCGTGACGGCGCGATCGGCGTCCGACACTTCGACGTTCAACGTACTGATCTACGGAGATGCGGACGATGATGACAATTCGGCCGACACGCTCAACTTCGCGAATACGCTGATGTCGGATGACATCGACTTCATCGCACCATCTCCTATGCCGACGACGACTACCTAGTGGCTTCACAGTCCGGGTTCTTCTACGAGGAAGTTTACAACAAGTGGATGAATTCGCTAGCTCCCGTCGTGAGCGTCGTCCCGTACATGGTGCTCGTTGGAAACCACGAGGCCGAGTCTGCCTACCAAGTTTCGCAAGCCAAGAAGGTCATGCTGGGGAGCTACACGGCCTGCAATGCGCGATTCAAGATGCCCTACAAAGAGAGCGGCGGTACTCTCAGTATGTGGCCATGGGCCGCTTCACTTCACGTCACTGTCGTCGGAGACTGATTACCCGAACGCACCGAACAAACGCCTGCACGTTGACCAACAAGATCGGCAACTTCAGCAACCTGTTGAGCTGGATCGAGGCGGACCTCAAGAAGACACATGCGAACCGAGCCAATGTGTCGTGGATCTTCGTCGGGATGCATCGCCTCATGTACAGCGTCCTCAACTCCGATAACGACGTGCCCAACGAGCAGACCGCGAGCATCCAGGCTGCTTTCGAGGAACTATTCCTTCGTTTTTCCGTGAGGTGCATTGAAGTCATTTAGCTAATCTAACGACCTCCTATGCCCGTCCCATTAGCCGTCCTTACGCCGGCATCTGGTCATTTTCCGGTCCAGGTTTGCGCCTCCCCAGTCCTTGCCGGCGGCCTGTGTGGCTGGCGGCCACAGCATCCTCTTGTGCTGTGTCTTCCATCTGGTCAATCCATGGAGCCATGTCCGTCTCCAAATATCTGATCACTTTTTCCCATCGCCGTGATGCCAGCTTTTCTCCTGCGATCGACACTTGCCTACTTGTCTTGCTGTCCATAGCCGTCGTGGCTAGAGTATGTACCATCATGTTGCTGTTGCGTTGCTGCCGGTGCCACCCCTGTATCGTCAGGCAATTCGCGAGCCGACAACATCTCCAGTGGTCCGGTTTCAGATGAGAAGACATCGGAGGTTTCCGTCGTCTGTGCTGGTCCACCAGTTGTGCATTGTCAGCATTGACGTGGAGCGGGCTGTACCCTTTCTGAACGCATTCCTTGAGACCCGTGCGCAATCCTAAGCTGCTCACTGTATGTTGTGTGATGTTGGCGGACGCGTAGGACATATGCGCGAGCCAGCACACCTCCACATCCGCTAGCGTGCGCCCCATTCTCAAGAGTACTGCTCCACTCCCCGCCTGTCTGGCTTTGCTACGCGTTCGTCCGCCGCAAAGCAGTATATACCGGCTATGGTGTGGGGTTGACATTTGTCGGTTGTGGGCAATTGAGCCATCCGTAAGTGCCCGTTTCACAATAGCCGCGAGGAACTATTCCTCAAGTACGAGGTGGGCGTGGTGCTGGCGGGGCACTAACACTACTACGAGTGGGAGCTGCTGGTCGCCAACTCCAAGGCGGTAATGGACGGGGTTTCAGACGACTACGCGTACGACAACCCGGAGTCGCTCGTCCACATTCTAACGGGCGGTGCTGGTCAGGTTGAAGGCATGGCCAAGCCGCCGAGCAACACCGCGTTGTGGAACGTGGCCTCGGACTACGAGCACTTCGGGTACTCGACGCTGGAGGCGAACCGCACGACGCTCGTGTGGAAGTACGTTATGAGCGCGGACCAGTCCGTTCGGGATGAGTTTGTCATGCACAAGACCGACACCGAACGATCGTCGTGAATATATGGCGATATGTTATTCTGTGGTACCGTTGCTCGGCCTTTAACCTGGTGACGGAAGACTCGCGCCCTCTCCATGTTGAACAATTCCACGTGATCTTGAGCGCCCGCTGATTGTTTGGTGCAACTTCAAATTTGGTGGTGCAACTTGAGATAATACGTTCCGGTAGTGCGACTTAAATAGGGTGCACCTTATGTTGCAGGATTTCAAGGGCCAACTTTTCTGGGCCCGCCTAACACAGTTCTTCGAACTGCGAATACTGTATGTGCATTTCCGCAGTTTTTTCTCAGTCTGAACGTTTGTAATGGGCTTGCTTAATTAAGCCCAATACTTTAGCTTACACGTGTGCGCACGTGTATGAGGAAACGTAGGAGTATTTATCTTAAGTTAAATATATTTGTGTCCACAAGTATAGTTAAACCTAAATAAAGGTACAAATTATTGAGCTTTGCAGATATTTTGCCATCCATTTTAGAGTTGTAAAATCGTGACTCTAAATGAGACTTTTACGCACAGACCTGCCGCTATTGTCGGACAAGCCAGCTCCAATTATCCTTTTAAAACGCACCTATCCATAAGAGTGATTACGTTACACAGGCTTTTCCTGGTCTCTTCATTTCGAAACACACGGACCTAGCGAAGCATGGATGTAAGACGTCTAGCCCTGATAAGAGATATTCACATGCTCTTCTAACTAAATACCTGCTTCTTCCGCTTTAATATTCGGCTAGTTCAAGTGGAGAGCGTCTATGTCGCTGGAGTAACCGTGTTGCCATTGCCAGCACCTAGAAACATCGCGGGAGCCCCTGTGAGCTGGGTAGCACGCTACCAGAGATTAATCTTGCTGTGTGTGTGATATGATATTTAGCAGCACGAATCCTGAGGAGCACCTCATGAAAAATGAGAGCACGACATTGAGCGTGGGATATTCGAGAAAGGGTGGTTTTCCATTAAAACCTTGTAACCACTCTAAATAGAATATCGAGTGGCTTTTTACATAGTGTTCCGTGCTGAGTAGGACATCCGGTGGCCGCTGCGCAGTTTTCGGTGGTGGTTTGTCGTCTTCTACAACGATCTATCTCCATGAATAAGCGATACCTACAGCATAAATGTTCTTTGTTTCGGTCCTAATAATGTATTACTCAAAAACTCGACATCTGACCCGTAGACGTGCATGAGGGAAATTGCGCGGCGTCGATAGTCTACTGCGCAGGCCATTCCGCCTGTAGCTACCCGCCAGAAGGCGATTTGATATTGATAGCGGCCAGTAGACGGTACCTGCCATATGAGAATTAAAACTGTGGTGAGAGAGATGGCAGCTCTGAAATGCATTCATACTACAGCATTTCTGAGCTCACAGTTGCTAATTCAGTGTTGTATCACTAAAACGAGTTCTATCTTGCAGTTGTGGGTGACTTATAATTGAGTTTTAGTTATGCTTGCAAATCATAAATCCAGCTCGCGAACAAAACAGAGCTGTCTAATCGAGAGATAGTGCCCCCTTTTGCCAAAATATCTGCAAAGCACAATAGTAGCTTGCTGTAAAATTGAGAACTGAATTGAATGTGTTAGCTGTGGTTTCCTCTTAAAACTGATATCTACAAAGAGAGGCTCTGCCAACGAGTGGTCGGCAGAATCTCTAGCCTAATGCATAATTCTTTTTGGTAGAAAGATGCTGCTTTCCACCAATAGTATTGCTTCCTAATATGAATGGTGACCAGGTAATGTGGTCTACCCGAATGTATCCATTAGTGCATGTTGCACTAAGGTGGAGGTGAACCGAATGTGTAGCCCCGCTACACTATCCACCCATTAGGACTTGATGTGCCGGTCTCGACACATCAATCCAAGAATTACTTCGGAGAGAACTCGTGCTCATTTCGAAATGAGCACGCCAACGATGCCTACGACCGACGCGCCTGCTGCATCTGCAGCGGCGAATGCTGTCGTCACTTCCACATCGACGACTGTTACTTCTTCGACCTCTGTGGGCTCAACAACTATCGTCACTTCAACGGTGACGACAACAAATCCGCCTAAGAGAACGATGTCTCTTGCGGGTATGCAAGGAGAAGTGGAAGGATGCCAAACCACTTCGCGATGACTCTGGCAAAGTCACCGCCATCTTAAATGCCTCGGGCGTTCATGCTCACGATGAGAACGATTTTCCTCTCGACTATGAAAGTGATGTCGAGATCGAAGAAGCAGAGGGAGACAAGGAAACATTGTCTCCAAAACGCAAGGGATCGAGCGTGGCATCGCGTCGCCCTCGCGAGGAGGACTCGGATGCTTCGAGCCCAAAGCGCTCCCGCAGCGACAGCGATAGAACGCTCGCTGATGCTGGAGCGCTGTCTACTCCGCGGGGTGGAGACGACTCCACTCCGTCTGGTGATGTGGTGTCGCACACTAATCCGTTGCGCGACCCGTGTATACCGTCTCCGAGCGAGATCCAATCTCGATTCGGTTCTACATCGGCACCGAGTCAATACGCGTTGCACTAAGGATCTCGACTTTGATCCGGTCACGGATCAAAGACGCGATGACTACATCGGGCTCTTTCACGAGCTCCGGTGGTACGGGAATAAGAAGACTTCCCGTAAAAGCAAAGTGCCCGAGTGGCAGGCACTTAATCAAAGCTGGGGTGCGTTTGTTAACAACTCAAACAGCGACCCCGCCGGCTATCGCGAGCGAATCCGCCTGGCTCGTGAGCGCTACGAGAAGTTCTCGAAGCGGCACAAGCTTGAGCGGCTTTACTGGGGTGCAGTCAAGGTCGGAATTCCCTGCGCAGTTAAATCTGACACTGCGTGCGAGCACTGCCGTCCCGGGGCAGCGCGTCTGTCTGAACGAGACATAAACGGGTACACGGGTGTTCGTGTGCCTGAAGGACTTAAGACTCCGCGTGCAAACTTTATTGCGCAGCTGTCTTCGAGTGTTGCTGGTGACCGCAACACTCAGCCGAGGGCTGTAGGCGAATACAGCTTTCGCTCAAGTTTTACGCCCTTCGGCGAAGGTGGCGGTGGCGGGCTTCGTACTCCGTCATCATTTCCGGATCAGGACGTTCCACGGCTCTTATGTATCATGACTCGGGGAGAATCCTCTCCAACGAGTACGAAAATGAACCGGACCTTGGGCCTGATCTGATGATCAACAATTCGCTGGACGATCCAACGAGTTTCCCCCGTGCATCTCGCAGTGGGAGCGGAGGCAGCGGGAAGACGCCCCGGGTCTGGTCGTTCTGACCCCTGGGACCGCTTGGAGGACCGCTTGGAGGCTTTGGAACACCTCCAGGCGACAAGTTCGCTGCCTTGAAGCAGGAGCTGAACCTGTTGAAGAATCAGCTCTCTTAGGTCTCACAGACCGCTTCGAATGTGCAGGTCGACCTCGGGTCGATCCGGACCTCCGTAGAAGCGTGTCGCGGAGCTCAAACGGGTGTCGACGAGTCATCAGGAGTAGGTGACTCGTGTTGCGAGTAAGGCTTCAGCCGCCCAATGTAAAAGGTTGGGTGGAGGTGCATGCTGGACGGTATGTCTAACGTGTACGCGTTGCCATGTTTCGCTAACACGGTGAAGGGCTCGATGAAGCGCGGGGCAAGCTTGCTTGCTCCGAAGTCAGAAACTGCATGTTAGGTTCTATGTAGCTAATAGAACTAATGAACCCACTTTGAATTCATTTGTGTTTCCCCTGCCATTGCTGTCTGCGTTCAACTTCTGTCGATCGACAGAAGCTGCAATAGCATCTTGCACAAACCGTATGACGGCTTGTCGACGCTGGACAAAGTCCATTGCCTTCGAGCTGAAATCTTTGTTCAGTTCGTTGTCCTTGTTCGCATCAGACCCGGTCTGTTCGTGGTGTTGGTTGTTGTTGAGAGTGCCTACGCCCGGCGTAGACACTGTGCTCTCGTTGATTGGACTACGCGCAGTCCGTGCACGCGTCGTCACAGCAGATACCTTGCTCGTATCAGCGTGTTCATTCGGTTTGGATACCCTCCTCCACTTAAGGAAGGAGCTACCGCACTGAGTATGCTCGGTACACGTGGATGCCACATGGCGCTCACGTAGAACGGTGTGTTCTATCGAGACATGCACCGAGTTGTTGATGGCGTACTCCGCCATCGGCAAGCAGTCGCTCCAGTGACAGAACGAGTGAGCGTACCTCTTCAGTGCGTCAACCAGTACTCGGTTGACACGTTCGGTTTGTCCGTCGGTCTGCGGATGATCCGCAGTCGACAAGGACAACTGTGTTCCAAGATGTTCAAACACTTCTTGCCAGAAACGCGCTGTGAAGCGCGGATCACGATCTGACACAATTTCGATTGGCATGCCATGGTGCCTGAACACCATGCCAACAAACAGACGTGTCGTTTGCTTGGCTGTCACCTCGGCTGGAACTGCAGCCAATGCACCATCTTGCTGAAGCGGTCAACGAAGCCCACAATACCGGTCCTCCGCTTGTTGTCTGGCCGAAGACCAAAGCCAAAGTCCATTGAGATGGACTGCCAACACTCCGACGGAGTCGGAAGTGACTGAAGTGGAGCCTGCGAGAAGGGCGCAAGCTTCACGCGCTGACGTACCTCGCAAGCACGGACGTACTTGCGTACCCACTTGTTCTGGTGACTCCAAAAGAAGTCACGCGTGAGAAGTAAGTATGTATTCTCACGACCACGATGCCCCGACGTCGGGGCATCGTGTTACTCGTAAGTGATCCTGAGCTTTAGCTCATGATCGTTCGGCACGACGATGCTATCGGTGTTGTCGTCGGCTGCGCTGTGAAGCAGCATACCATTGTGTACACAATAACGATGACACGGACCCGGAGGTATTTCGCCAGCTTCTGACGAGACTTGTCAGAAGGCGCAGCGACGTAGTCCAACAACTGCTTCGCGTCCGCATCGTTTGTGTATGCGGCCCTCACATCGCCTAACAAAGACAATGAGGGAGTAGTCGTCCTCACAACGCCAATTGCATTGGCGTCGGTCTTGTGCACCGCAAAGTCTGGTCGACGCGAGAGTGCGTCGGCCACACCGTTCAACCTTCCAGGTTTGTATTCAACCTGGAAGTTCCATTCCGCAAAAAATGAAGGCCATCTTGCCATTCTTTGTGAAATGTGCGGCGACTTGATCGCCGTACGCAATGATGCGTGGTCGGTGTAGACCACGAATGGTCTACTTCCAGTCGGCCACCGCCAAGATCGGCGCCTCAGTCAAGCCCTGCTTGACTGCATCGAAGGCCTGCTGACATTCAGCAGTCCGATCCCATGCAGCGTCCTTATTTTGGAACAGCGACAACGGGCGAATCTTTCCCGCGTAGTTGCTCACGTCCTTGCATAACTACGTAGCGAGTCCAAGGAACTACCTCAGTTCCTTGAGGTTTGAAGGTGTAGGCCATTCATTGATCACTCTGACCTTTCCCGGGTCAGGGCGTACGCCGTTCTTCCCTACGAGCCACCCAAGTACGGGTATCTCGCTAGCCCCGACGATACACTTCTTCCGGTTCGCGTAGAGCTTGTGCTTGCGCATCATCTCAAGCATCTTGCGGAGATCCTCCTTGTGCATCTCCACATTCGACTTTCTGTTCACAGCCCGGCTGTGAATGAACACATCATCGAAGTATCTCGGTGCGAAGTCGCACACCGAGCGCAACAAGTGTGTGACGCACCTGTTGATTGTCACAGGGGCGTTCTTCAGACCCTGCGGCATTACGAGTCACTCCCAGAGCATGCCGCTCGGAGTGCTTACCGCCGTGAGAGGTATATCGCTCTCACGCATGAGGATATGATAGAACCCGTCTCTCAGATCAAGAGCACTGAAGATAGTGCTCAAGGCCATCGAATCGATGATCGCATCTTTACGGCGTCTGCGCCGTTACCATCGCGTTGTTCAGCTTGTTATAAGCTTGAGCAATGCGCCACCCACCATGTGGTTTCATGACACAGAACGTGGGCGCGCTGTGCGAGGACTTCGATTCTCGCACTTGCCCAGCCTTGCGACGACTTTCGAAGAAGTCGTCGATCGCCTTGACACGGCAGTGGCCACTGCCGCGTCACGCAATATTTCGTTCCCGTTACGAGATCAGTCTCGTGCCGATCACCCTTGTCCTGCGGCAACTCCGCAGGGATATCACCCGGAAGTACATCCTTGTACCCACGCAGGACCTCGTAGAAGGGACTCGACTTGAGTGAGTCCTAGCTCTGCTCGTCGAAGCGGTCCTTCTTCGACTTAGCGCTGAGGGCGTCGGCGCCCTCAGTGACGAGCTGCTTCAGCTCTTCCGCTTCACATTGCACCCTCTTGGCGTCCGAGAGGATGCACATCTGCTCGGGGCGTCCATCGTGCAGGTCGCGGGCGAAGCGCTTCCAGCTCGTGACTGGAAGCGAGATCAACTCCGATGCTAACGTCAGAGGGTTCTCTAACCTCATCTTCTTATACTGGAGACCAGTATTCGTACGCGTCAAGACACTCAGGGTCTCGACCGTCGTCTCCAGCTTCTGTGTCTGCCCGGCAGACAATATATGTAGCGTCTCGGTCTCTGACCGAGACTTGTGCAGCTTAGCTCGCTTGCGCCGTTCGCTTCTTGTGCGGAACCCGGTTCTGCGCGTTTTATTTTGTCCAGGCCCGGCCGTGGACATATCTTTTTTTTGATCACCGCCGGGTTGAACCCGCCGGCGCACGCAATCAAGCCCAGCTTGATCGCGTACCGCGTCGTCGTGCAGCCCGGTTATACGCGAGCACGCAAGCATTTCCGGTGCCGGACGTTTGCAGCCGTCCGCACTGCCTGCAACGTCGCTTCCAGAGCCGACGCGCCTTCTTTACCTCGACGCCTGACGGCGAAGCGTCTTTCGATTGCAAAGTTGGATTTGGCGGTGGAGGGCGCTACGGATTTCAGGGCGTGGCGACTGGAACGACGAGGAACTGTATTTCGTGGTGGGATAACAAGCTGCAGGACGATGCAGCTAAATCCTGGGTCAAATCAACACAGAATCTGTTGGACATGAACGAACCTGGGCGAAGCTGAAAGAAGAGCTGGTGCGGAGGTACGAGGAGAGCCCAGACCTTGCCCGAGCAGAATAGAGAGTGATGCAAAGGACGATGCAGCCCGGTGAGACGTTCGCAGACTTTGCCTCAGGTCTACGAGACGCTGCAGGGCAGCACCGCGTACGAGAGGAGACGCTACTGGGTCAGTTCTACCGTGGTTTGGAGAAAACGATTCGTCAGCTGGTGAAACTGGTGCCCGCGCCAACGACACTTGGCGAGGCCGGTGATAAGGCTACCAAGATTGATGACTCGAGCTACAACGTCGCGAGCAGCATGCGGAACATTGGGCAGCCCTGGGCGACGTCTACGACTCAGACGGCGATCCATATGGATGGTACGACGGGCGCGATGGGTCTGATTCCAGGTATTGGCAGCATGCCGGCTGACATGATGGGCGAGCTGACAGCCGAAAACGACGAGGTGGATGTAGAATACGCGTATTTCACGAATCCGCAAGGCGTGTTTGACAAGAGCAGCATCGTATGGGTTGCACCAAGTGGACGGACATGGAATGGCAAGTACTGGAAGCTGACTCGGAATGAACGCAATATGAAAGTGATGAAGGTAGCAGCGACCGTGGTCTCCAGCAGCGAAGAATCGGACGAGCCGCAACCGCTACCGAAGCGAAGAAGACGAACGGAGGTGGGTCGACGCACGGAGCTACTGTAGCAGCAACTCAGCTACAAGTAGAGGCAGCGACGAGAGATGTGTGGAGAGTGAAATAGTACATGAAAACGGTGAGACCGGCGCTTAGATACGGTGGAGATCAGCGCGAGCATGCACGAGCAACTGAGGAAGACGCCAGGCAGCGTCCAACGAACGAAGTGCTGACGAGTGAGGAAGGCGCAACGCAATCCGCGATGCCACCGGCTGCCATTGCCATAGAGATGACAGACACGAACAGCCAGGAGTTAGAACGTCCTGAGCTGCTAGAACTTCGACGACGACGATGGTGAAACAGTTGTGCAGCACGAACGACGACCCACCGTGACCGGATGGACGCGAACGACGGATGGAGGACGGAACGCACTGGAGATTGCGCTGTTGAAGGGGCTTGGGCACTGGGCTGACTGATTGACGGACGGACGGACTTGCAATATGATCAGCGCGGCATAGATGGCGACTCGAGCACGACGAACGGAACGCACTGGAGAGTGCGTGGCAGAAATGAACGGGCACGGGACCTGCGTTGGCGACCAGTCCTGGGCACTGAAGATCGGAACGAACGGATCTCAACGGCGATCTTCACGCAACGAGCTTGACCAACGGGTCAAGATCGGAGCTAGACGAAGGCATTGCGAACGCAGTAACTTTGGAGTGTAGTAGCGTAGGATGGACGGACGAATGTACGGACAGGAAGAACGCTCCCCAGTCTGCTGATGGTTGCACGAGGGTAGGCGCCCGAGGCATGTTCTCCAGTGACTAAGTGGGCGACATCGGACCCACGGACGTGCAAACCTCAGCGAGAGCACAGCGGGGAATGACTAATTCCGCACCCGATGAGTAGACAGCGGCGATAACGAATGATTGCAACGAGACGGCAGGGTCGTGGAAGACCTATGCTTTGAGGAAGTCGTGTAACAGGTTGATGACGAGCAGCGACGGAGGCGTTCTGGATTGGTGCCGGCGGTGCGAGCAGCCGCTTGAAGTCGAAGAGGATACGTCGGCTGCAGCGAGCAGTCGCTCAAGCGTTGGACAATTGAAGTACAGCAGTGGGCCGAATTAGGTCTCAGGAGCCGGAGAGTGGGAGGATCAACGGCACGGCGAAAACCGGCCGGCTGAGCGAATGGGTGGGCGGCTCGGACGGCGGTGCGAGCAGCTCGAAGCCGCTCGGTCGAGAATTTGCCACGTAGGGCACGGAACGGAACGGACTACGAGGACGGTGAGCACACACTGCTTGCCGGCGACTCACGGAACAAGCGGATCCGGGCGCGTGGTGACGGCACCACGACCCGCACATTGGACGGACGGACGGCTTGTGATCTGGACGAGCGACCGTACGGAGTTTCGAGGGAGGTTCGAGGCGAGTGACTGTCCAAGTCGACTGAGCAGTCGCGTTGTAGCAGGACAGGCGCCCAAGGCGTACGTCCGTGTGGCTAAGTTCGGTGTTGGCCAGAAAAACTTCATTAAGGGCCCGGGCGGCAGCTAGGTGTGGTGAACTAGGAACGAAAGGTAAATAAAGTAGGTCGTATAGGCCAAACGGGCACCGACCGGCGCGAAGAACAGCGGTTCTGCCTCCGACGGCCAACAGGACTTTGGACGCTATCAGCACCGGGCATACGACCAAGCCCGTCGTGCAGGGTTAAGAAGACACGTTATAGTTGTATTTCATTTTTTCCATTCCCACGGTGGGCCTCTTTGTGGATATTTTAGCACATTTCATGCAAGTAATGGTCAGCTTCTGTCACAAATTTCCACTCTGTATTATAAGAGCTCTCTGAATTATGAGATCTTAAATACGGTACCCTTTAAGCTCAGTACTTTAGTGACGTTATGGAGTCCCCATTTCTGATTTCATTGAAGCCGTGTCATTTTACCATATACGCCTAGTTGCAAGCCAGTCGCATTAGCAAGTATTGTAGTCGATAATGGATACATGTATCTTGACAGCACTCCAACAACCGAGATCGAAGGAGTAAATGGCCGGCGAAAAACGTACACCGTAAGCTTTCGCTAAGCTCCGTCGGACGCCTGAGCAGAAATCGTAAACCATTAAGATCCAGAATCTCAGATTCTAGATCCGGAAATTATCTGATGAAATTGGGACGAAAGGTCCCCACTATACAGATTTGCGGTCGGAATATACAGATAGCCTTTTCGATACAAAACACCTTGCGAGCGCAGCAAACCAAATCCCGCGCACAGCGCGGTAGGATCACGCTAAGCGAGCGCAGCTAGCCGATTCTCGCGCGAAAGCGCGGTAGGGTTCATGTCTCCAATTCAGGGGGTTGGGGTTCGTGCGGAGCGCGATAGTGTTATTTTGCTGTATGGTTTGGCCCCAAAATTGTATGTTTTGACTGAAGAATCTTTATATTCTGACACCCTACTGGGAAGCTTCAGCTGACCATCACTCTGCTAGAACGACATACGTTGAGGGGCGTCCCTGAGATCTTTCGTGGGATCGCCTCACTCACTAGTTGATACTCGTGGACATTAAAACGCGCGTTGACATCCCCCGCACTAAAAGCCAATTCCTTCAGATTCGGCAAATTCAATGCCTTCAAGGTGGTCGAGTGGCAACGATGAATCGATCGCTGCAATAAACTGGGGCGTCCATTGAAATGGCTGCAACGAGCCAAGTATTTAATTTACGACTAAGCTATCACTCACTTCTATCGGGGATTGTGTTTGAGATAGGTGTTGCAAACATTAAACACAACGAGACATTTGAAGGGCCGAGGAAAAGGTCCGCAACAGGTGGTCGTGGCAGAAGTACGAACTTCGTGTGTTCAGATTGGGCTCTGTTATTTGCTTTGCGTGGAATTCAACGACTGCATGATATGTCCCGAGATGACCAAGACGACTGAGTGGTTGGTGACCAATGTCCAGTGATTCTTACACGCTGGTTACGAATAGATCGGGATCTGAACACGGTGAGCGAAAAAGAAGCAGGTGCTTAATCGTCTGCCCGTCGCCAGCGCGCAATCGCCAATGTTTGCATGTAATCTACGAGATAATAGCGTATGAGTATCGCTTGAAATCGATGGATTCGCCATTCGGTGAACGTGGGAGAGGGGCTAAGCTACTCTTCATCAGTCTCCGAGGAGTATACTGTACTTCATCCCAAGTACCTCCATCCTCCCAATCGCTGCTAGGCTAGAAAGGCCACCAGTTGCCTTTGCTGCCGCTGCTGATGCCGCTGCTGATGCTACGGCTGGAGAAGTTGGCAGCATTTGGCACCGCACTGGGGGGTTCAGTTTGGATGAAAACCTGCCGAAGAACAGGAGGGCCTGCAAACATAAAAATTCTGGAGAGTACGTACTGATCCAGGCATTGAATAACACGTATCCTCCTTTCATTTCCGCGTGCTCGTTTGGGATCCAGATCTGCAGACTTCTTTTGATACGTCCAGACACTCAAAACGGCCAGTTTGCGGTCAATCGATATGGCCCGGGCTCTGCGAATCGGTTTCAGGTTGTGATGTCTGAAAGCAGCGAATATGGACATCTGCGGCGAACCCTCGATCTCGAGTAACTCCAAGGTTTCGTTCACTCTCAACATCTGTAAAAGTGCCTCCAGGCGTCTGTCTAGTAATATGCGCGGCCGATTGCGTTCCTTGTAGACTCGCAACTTGTACACACGCTTCGACGCAGCGTTCTCGTTTTCAAGATGTTTGCGAGGGTCGAACAATGGGCTGGAGGTGGTACTTTTGAAAACCCTTTACGAATCCTTCTTACTGGACTGACACGACAACACTGACGAATTCGAGACCTCGGTTCATCTCCAACATGTTCAAAAGTGCCTTCAAATTCGTTTCAATCCACGTTTGATAAAACGTCGTACGACCCAAAAATCCAGAGACGAGGCAAGTTAAACGAATACGTATCCGACGCACACACTTCGACAGAGGGCTCAAAGTGTTGCAGAGGTCTCTATACAGCTCGACACATCGTTCCAGTTGCAGTTCAGTGAATGCAACGGTTCATTTACTGCACTGTATTCAACGAAATTGGACCGAGCCTCCACCAGCCGATCGCAAATGGCTAGCTCCTGTAGGTTAGGACAGCAACGTAGAATGGCGTCCAGCTCCATACATGCCACTGCAAGTGTCAGAAACTTCAGCGTCGACCCAACGGCGGCTAAGAACATTGGAAGGTTGTAAAAATCTGGATTATCAAAGCCAGCAAATTGGATGGTAAGGGAAGTCAAAGCCACACAGGCCTGAGCGATGTACATTTGACAGCTCCCAGGTGACACTGGATATCAATCTAATTTGTCTGCGTAGCTGCGTGCGACTACGTATTGCGATGTGGGAGGGGTCCTGCTCGCCGGACGCCTAGACGCTTGGGCCAGAGCCACGTCCGTTTAACAGCCCACGGATGGCATTGTGGACCAAGCTGATTTGTCTGCGCTGCTGCGCGCGGCAGCGTATAGCGGCGGGGTGGTACCCGTCAGCCGGAAGGTGGGGTCTGTGGGGGGGCCACGGTGACTTTACGTACAGAGTCATCGCACCGTTTCACGGTAGAAATCAGTCCATGGGTGACGCCCATGGTCCCGACTGGTCGTCATTGCCCTTACGGGCTGCGTGTGGTCATGGCTGGTCACCAGATCGTTGGGCATGCTTATGCGCACACCACCCATAGTTTTCGTAGTGACGCACGAGAGGATACTGTAAGTCAAATTGGCATGCGTTACATGTTGCTGGCTGCGACAGGATGGTCCTGTTATGGTGCAACCACGGCGCGGCGGGGCGAAGAAAATCGCAGTAGAGAGATGGATTCGGCATGTCACGGAGAGGCGACCTTGTGTCGCCACATACAGCGCTGGTGGAGCGCTTGCTGGTGGCCTGCAACACATCGGCATTGGGGAACGCAAACCGACCTTGAAATTTCATTGGAGAAGCTTGACGCTTCGGATGAATATGAGAAGCTGCTGGAGCACCTGGACCGCGTTGCTGTCCGCGGGACCTATCGACAGAAGTCATGTCGACCGTTTCAACCATTCGGCGGGGCGTCAAGATCTACTAGCTTGGCGTCGACGGTGTATTGTTGGTCGTTGCCTACTCTAGGTTAAAAATACTCAATATAATCTCAGCCTTGAAATGAAAATTTGACGCTGCCCTGGCCTTCCCGCATCTGCAGGCGCAGGACGTTGTCCGGCTCACAGCAATCGCTGAGCACATCGTCTCCACGTCTTTCGGCTGCAGCCATCAGCTACACTCCAAATGGACCGAGCCCAGGTGTAGACGTTTCGATACCAAGCTGGAAGGCTCGATCTTGGTGTGGTAAGTTGTATACGCTAGCTCAAAAAAGCGGCAAGTGCTGTCGAATACAGCTGCCATCATCTTCGCAAAAGTCATCCTCCGTGTGGCAAGTCCGTCTTGAGGTCAGGGTGCAGTTTCACCCACAGCGACAACTGCGAGAACCAAACGTTGACTCGAACATGGTGATCCATCATTTCAGCCATTTTGGGGGTTGATCCCTCGTAGGCTAAATCCTCTTATGCTTCAAGGTCCATGAACGCCAGAAATCTAGCTGGAATATCTTCGCTCTCTTGTCCGAAATCCACTTCACAAAATTTATCCAGCAGATATTTCCACGCTGATTGGCCCACATGAGCCACGGCGAGCGACCTGGACCCAGTTCAGCTCTGCGGTACGCACCTTCTACGTGACAGCGTTGCAAAAAATTCTCAGCTCTGGATAAAAGGTTGAAATTGGATAATCCGGGCGTGGATAAAAAAAAACCGTTCGGTTGTATTTCCCAGGTATTAAAATTGTGGATGGGCCCTAGGAAGTATTGAATGACATGCAACTGTCGGAAAAGATGATCGATACAAGTGGGTGAAATACGAGCGGAGATCGAAGAATAGGCCGATGGGACCTGAAAAGTTGAGGTGCACTTTCGTGCTTGAACCGATGATCGCGAGCTTTAAAGACTGCTGGATTAGAGCAAAGCCAGCGCCTCGCGGATGTTTTGGAATTTATCTGAAAACTCAGGAATGTATCTGAAAACTCAAGTTCGTCGTCGCCGTCCCAATAGAAATCTTCCCCAGGCTCCGTGTCGTCGTAACGCGTCGGGAATCGCACTTGCAGACGGCGCTTCTGGACGTCCTAGACCTCCTCGTAGCACTTTGGATACTCGTAGCGCATAAGGGCCTTAACTACGGCGCACCAAGGACCCAGCGACGATCCAGTTCCGCCATTTCGGATAATATCCGAAATGGCGGAATTGGATTGTCGCTGGGGCTTCTTAACTCCCTAGATCCGAATCTCGAGATGTTGCACAAAATAAATAAATGCTTTTGATCTGGGATCGACGACATAGTTCGGCTGACTAAAAGCTGTAACCTGATGAGTGTGTGGGAGTCGGCAAAAAGGAGAATGAGGTCGAGCTGGAGCTTGGTAGGGTCTGATAGGAGATGGCCGTTGGGCGAGGATCATTTGTCGCAGGAAGCGTGTAGACGCGAAGATCGCGGAGTGAAGTGGAACGTATCCATTTCGAGTCTGCGTGCTGGAGAAGTCTTTTGCGACAAAGTGCATAGACGGATGTTACACTCTGCTCATGGACACGCATTCCAGTCCGAGCACCAGACCTTGGGCAATGAGAGATGGCAGGTCAAGCATGACCAACCGTCGCCATACCATGTTGAAGTGGGTATCCACAGTCCATGAATAGGGCTAGATGATAATCCACATATTGATAAACAGACACATTCTGGTGTAACTTCAACGCCAACAAGTGTATGCTTAGGAATCAGAACCAAAAGCGTGGGTATCGGCGCTTAGCTCGGGTTGGTGTCCTTGAGAAAATATTTCCATGAAATGAAATGATGCGAATTATTGCGTAGCTATTTACGCCTGCGCTAGACTGAAAATATCTCAAAACTAAAGAAATTCCGTGAGCCACAGCTATGATGATATCAATATATGGTATCCTGGTAGCGCAACGTGTACGTTGTACGGACAGCCCTATTGGGATTAATTCAAAACTCGAAAAGTAGGTACTGATCCGATACGACCGGTCTTATAAATCTGCCAATTCGTATCTACTATGAGAGAACACTGTTTCCACTAGACAATATATACGGTTTGACAGGCAAAATGGAGGCTTTAATGATATGTTACGTTAGGACAACAAAGTCGCAGGGGGCACGAAGAAGCTCTGAAATTTAGGTAACGTTTAAAGGTAGAGATGCCGTGGCAGTGGTGGCAAACGTGCTCAAGGTGCCAAGGCGCAGAGTTTTGTCGAGCGCGGCTCGCGAATACGTGAATTACTTGAGAAACAACTTGCGTTAGAGGCTCCAGGAGGAGCCACACCGTTAATGCAATGAACCACAGTTTACCCCCCCCCCGTTCAATGTGGTAAGCAAGATATACAGAAACCGCCACCACTTCTTATTCGTATGACAATCTAGTTTCTCGGGGCGTTAAAATGCACAGGTATTGTGAGCAGCCACAAAGCGAAGGGCTTGGCTGTTGCAGTTGCACTTCGTTGTCGACTAGACTGGGTCCCTACAGCAAGGCACACGGCCTGCGCGTGCTGGCGCGTGCCTCAAGCGGCTGCAGTTGAAGTCAGATCAATGGTGCAATATGATTGGTGGATCATTTGGTATCAGGTGGATATGATTGGGCGAGACGGTTGAAGATGAGATCACATATGGTGATTAGCATGTGTAATCACGTGCATCCCTTACCGTCCCATTATTTACTGTCCGTCTCGACCTCACCGTCCCACTATTTCCTTTTGGTCTCATAGATAAATGCAAGTGTAGCCAAAACCAATTAGGAACCTCTAACTCAAGTGAATTCACTTTTGGATCTACTTCCTACCCCTCACATCGACTTCCAAGCTGCGTCTGCTCTCGCAAGATTGGCGACGCTCGCCGAGTTGTTCTCGTCCCAGAGGCGGACCACGAGCGGCAGCGGCAGGATCGATATCACACCGAGGACGACCAGAGCCATGGGTACCGACATTTTGGGCTTCGACCGGTGCCAAGCTCCAAGCATGACAGTACCTACGTGAAGATGGACCCGAAGCGGCGGACGAACAGGTACGAGGCCTGGATGGCGCCGCTTCATGCAGATATTCACGCTGAGAGTACTCACTCACGCGCGTGTGCACATGTAGGTGATGGTGCAGCCGATTCTTACCAACGGCACGAAGACAACTTCCACGATGACCATGTCCTACTCGCCGCCGAGTCATTTCCTAGCGACACGCTCACGCCGGCGATGGCGAAGGCCGCGACAGCGTTGATGATGCAGCCAACGTTGATGAAGCGGCTTGATCTCTTCCTGTAGAAGAAGATGATGCCCATAACGTCGCTCAATAACCAGCGATTAAGTGCGAAAACATGGCGGATACGTTGCCGAAGAACGGCCGCTTAAGCAAGCTGAAGAACATCGCTCTACCCACTACACTGTAGTGGCGTGCGTTAGGAAGCAGATCGTGTGATCAATTGATAAAATGCAATTAAAATAGTTACAAGTTGGTGCTACCGTTAGAAGTATGCGCAGAAGGCTGACTTCAACCTTCTGACCATCACTCTTTACTCCTTGAAGCGAATAGATCGGTGATGGTCGACTGGGAGAGGATATACGAAGCCGGTGCCACAATTGCCGCTTTTCAACGGCAAAAGTGGCCGCCAAGAAAACATCCCTGAGCACTGCCCAGACCACCCATTGGCCTGATATAGCTGCTGATGTTACGTAAAAAAGCGATATTACTCGAGAAGAAGCTACACTGTGCAGGTGTACATTCTCCGATAGTTTGTGACGCTGAATGCTTCCTAGTCTGCATTCACGGTGACATCCGGAGTGCCGGTCTAATATGTTTAACGCCTCTAACTATGACCTGACTGGACTCACTTCCCCTACCTTCCGTCCATTTTATACCAATTGGGCTCGAAGATAAGGCGTCAAATCGGTTTGAAAACCGCAATTCCACATTCGCGCAACCCGCATGCCTATCAGACTTTCGCTCTTATACGGGAGGACGACGACCAGCGGCGGAGCCAGCCCGAAAAATATAGGTGCGGCAGTTCAAAAATTAGGGGGGCATGGTGTGCCGATTTGCCCATAATTGGCTATAATCCCCACTTTGCTTGCCTAATTCCCAGGAAAGCCAAAAATTTCTCCAAAAAAAAAGGGGGGGGGGAGACGCCCCATTTCTTGAGAAATTTTTGACCCTGGCTCCGCCACTGCCGACGACACAGGCAACACGCAGGTAATATATAAGTAACCAGGGGTATTTTCTTCTGTAGACGGACAGTTCCTTATTATCTCGGTTTTATTAAAGGCTCTGGATGAGATGCTCTTCGAGTGTTGGAAGGCAAATGCCGAAGTGAGATTAATGAACTTACTCAATGTCCTACTTGCGTGTCTCCTACCTGCAAGTTACCTGTGCCTCCCTTGTGTCTCTTGTATCTTACCTGCGTGTCTCTGGTGCTTCCAATCTCATCCATCGTTGGCCGCTCCAAACGGTTGGTTCATGGTTGAGTAGGAGTCAACGTTGACATAGAAAAAGCGTTGACTTCATATTCACCAATCATATCTTCGAGAAGTCGACGTTGACTGGCGATTGACCAATCCCCTTGGTTCCAGGAACGAGACACACGTGCCATCCCACGTCTCCTGGGCGAGTCAATTCCTGCCGATGGCATCACTGCATGTGTCCTCAGCATCATGCCCTCGCATCAGCGGCGTACCAGGTCAACACTCCCATTCGCCGCTAATGCTGAGCAGGTTTGAGGCGTATCCCGCTTGCCTCGACCAGGAACTCGAGACGCTTGGTCCCCAACGCCTTCGTGAGCAGGTCCGCGAGCTGATCTTCCGTTCCGACGTAGTTCACCGTAATGATGTCTCGCGCCACGTTCTCGCGGATAAAATGGTGCCTGATGTAGGCATGCTTGGTCCGCGCATTGTATCTGGCGTTGCTTGCCAGTGCAATCGCACATTGGTTGTCCTCCCAGACTTGTGTCGCGCCCACTTGCTCATGGTCGAGGTCCTTGAGCATCGCACGGGTCCACATCACCTCCTGCGTGCACAGACTCAACGCCATGTACTCCGCCTCCGCCGAGCTCAGCGCCATTGTGCGCTGGTACTTCGACTTGAAGACGACCGGCGCGCCGCCTATCATGATCATGATCCCGTACACCGAGCGGCGGTCGTTACGAACCAATAGAACTGATGGGGGTAGCGAAGGCAACATGTGCAAAGGGAGGAGAGCTGGACAAAGCGCAAGTACTGCTGCTTGATTTCGCTTAAGCTTACGACTCACTAGACAGAAATGTTTTGCTGGAAGTCCTGCGCAAGATGGGGTTACCGCCGAGATTCTGCCGAATGGTGGCAGCAACTCACGAAAATACAACGGTAAAATTTATCGCGAATGGCGAGCAATCACGAGCAGTCAATGTGACCAGGGGCATTAGGCAGGGCTGCCCGTTGGCGCCGCTCCTATTCATCATTGCGGTCGATCTACTATATGATGAAAAAGAAGGAGACATGCAATTACAAGGGGTAAGCCTAGACAGCCAACAACAGAGGAGTCAACTGAAAGTGGCAGGCTACGCGGATGACACCGCCATCTACATCAAGCATCGTGCAATGCAACGAGCAGCAGTACAAGCGGTGAGCCGGTTCTCACAAGTATTGGGTCTAATGCTTAACCTAAGCAAGTCGGTGGCCATCAACTTGGGAGAAGGTCCAGGCCAGGAGCATGGTAAGGAAGTTAGCGAAGCAGATGAGCACGAAGAGATCGCAGTAACAAAGAGCGCCAGATATCTTGGCCATATAGCGGGAACAGAATCTACTACGGACGAAGCATGGACGAAGTCCATAGGGGCGTTACGAGTCCGCCTGGCTCTAGCCGAAGTGAAGACGAACACGGTTCAGCAGAGGTTAGCGATAGCAGCAGCGATCATCGTACCAAAGATGATGTACATAGCTAGACATGATTGGGCAACGGCGGACATAGTAACGCAGGCGGATTGGAGCATTAGGAACTTCGTGTGGAAAGGTTATTTTGCAGAGCCAACACGCCCGCCGCAGGGATGGATTAAAGCGGAGTTAGCTGAGCGAATAACAGCGTATTGTCGCATCGGGATACCCAACATCGAAAACGAGCTGATGGCGATGAGCGCCATGACAGTAGGAGAATGGGCACTCACGTCAAGACCACTGGCCCAAATCGCAGGAGATATTTTGCAGAAGAGAGATGAAGCAGATGAGGGTCACTTGCTGCCGACAGGGACGAAGCCGCCCAAAATACTACGGACTACTCTGTGGCAATCCGGGAGACCTTGGGCGGAGCACCACTTCTTAGGGCAGGATTTAGCAGACTCAACGCAGATTGAAGAAATGGTTGCACGAAGGAAAAATGCTTAGAGCACGACACGGGGTGCAGACGAGATGGAGCAGAGGTGGCTTAGACATCAGATGCAAGGGGCAGGCGAAGGTGGTACTTCTTCTAGCAGCAGGGAAAAGGAAGGAGGAAGAAGGAGATTTCATGCACGCGGAACTGGGTCAAATCAAGATAAACGGTGGAATGACAGTGGGAAGAGCGCCCTTGGAAGGCGTACGCAGGCTTAGGGGCAGGGGCCCGACCAAGAAGGTTGCATGAACCGCTCACCGTGAAGTACATCTCAAGTGGAGATGCCGCTTCCAAGCAAGCTAGCACTTGTATTCAGAGACTGCTTCATGAACATAGCCAATTACCCAGAAATGATCACTAGCCGATGAGAGGTCGAGTGGATTTCAGTGCATCATTGCCTGGAAGACAAGCACCACGTCTTCAAAGTGACAGGGAGTGACCAGAAGCAGATTCGATATACATGGAGGCCTGACATTTGCCTACTTGAGTGGAAAGAGAACACTCAGCCGTTGAGCATGCGACAGCGAAGTTGTTGGACGTGGGAGTAGCTACGGTGTGGTGCACCCCCCACCCTCAGCTAGCGAGAATGCGTCCTCTTTGGGCAGGTAAAAGACGATGGGCGCAGAAGAAGAAGCACTACAAATCAATGATGAGGGGACAACGAGAAGTAGTGGCGAAGGCGGCAAGGGACAATATCGAGGAGAGGCTGAAAGATAGTCATACTGAAATCGCAGCAGCACTAGCAAAACTGTATTGGCAAATAGTACAGAGGTTGGAAGGGGTCACACGCAGAACCTGGCCAAATTGAAACTCAACAGGCTAAGGCTCTGGGCGGGGAAGACCCGAGGGTACAAGTGCAGGGCAATTGACTGTGGGAAACAGAAGAAGAGAGGAGTGGTGCACCTGATATGGGAATGCCTGGAAGCGAAGGCACATTGGAGAGCAATGCTAACAACGTGGGGAGTGGGGCGTGAGCTCACGGACAACGACACAGACAATACAGAGCTCAGTCAGGACATCTTCAGTATACAGCTCTAGCAATTGGACAGGTGGCTGACGAAGTGGGGGGCGGAGAACTGTATTGATCAATGGGACGACTTACAGAGTGTAGCGGGGGAGATGTGGGCAATTGCCTGTGCGGTCACAATTACAGCAATCTGGAGGTGGAGAGTAGAGATGCTTCACCCGGAGGGCAAGACACCAAGGAAACTACACGAACCAGTGGGGTGGGTGGGAAGCCAAATACGGGAGGCGTGGATAAGGTACCGGTTTGGGGTGCACCCACTTACGCAGCACTCACAAAACAAGATAGTGATAGCCGAGAAAATTGCAGGGCGCTGGAAGACAGTGGATAAAGCAGCAAGCTATAGAGGATGCGAGTATGTTAGGCGAGTGGGTTTCTTCGATGGAGAGTCAAGGGGGAATCCAGGCCCCGGTGGGAGTGGGAGTATCATGGTTGAGGTGAGGGAAGGGAACGTGAAGGCGATATGGGCAGCAGCGACAGCACTCGGCAACAAGACCACTACCAACAATGTGGCAGAGTTTGTCGTTCCCCACCGGATGCTAGGCAAAGCGGTGGAGCAGAAATGGTTAGGGATCCATGTTGTTGGAGACAGTGCGATGATTCTAGGGATGATGGAGAGGAAAAAAGTTGCCAACCCAAGAAAGCTATAACACTGGTATCGGTTAGCAAGACAACTGGCAGATCAGTGCGAGGTTCGGAGCTGGCAGCACCACTACAGAAAGCACAACAAAGCAGCGGACTGGTTAGCGAACTACGCAATGGATCGAGGTCGAGGCACGACGCAGATGTGGAGCGCAGACGGAAGAAATACAGAATTACAAAGTGGCGTGGACCAACTCATCCAACGGGACGTGAGGAAATGGCTTGACGATCTAAGGAATGAGATGTAGAGAGGAAGAAGCTGGGAATGGGGTACACAAGGCGCAACGAGGCAAGATCGCGAGGTTGGGTCGAATGTACAACCGCGTAGGGTGCATCCACCTATGTGGAATGGTTATTTGAGTTCATCAACCCAGGGGAGCACTAACACAATACACCACGCCATTATTATTAAGACACCGAGCGGCGGTCGTCCAGGTTGCTGCCCCAGTCAGCGTCCGTGTACGCCTCCAACATCACCTTGCCGTCATTGCTGTTGTAGACGATACCGAAATCCCTCGTGCTTTTCAAATAGCGGAGTACCCGAATAGCTGCCTTCCTGTGTTGCTTACCCGGGGTTCTCCAAGAACCGCGACAGCTGCGTGACGATGTACGCCACGTCCGGGCGCGTGCAAGTCATGATGTACAACAAACGCCCGTACGGCTTGGTCCTCATGGCCTCGCGCTCCGCGTTCGTGGTCGGCGACTGCATCTTCGTCAACTTCATGCCTGACTCGCACGGGTTCACCATCGCCTTCGCGTCCTGTTGGTTGAACCGATTCATGACGTCGTCGATGTAGCAAGCTACATCGACGACGTCATGTCGAAGGGTCAAGGATGAACTTTGCCTCGCCCAACTCCTTCATCTTGAACGCGCTCATCAACGCCATCTTGACCTCGTTGATCTCCTCCTTGGTCTTGGCGGCGATGATCATGTCGTCCACGTACAAGCAGACGTCCACGTACGTTTCCTTCGTGCCCTTCACATAGACGCACTGGTCGGCCCCACAGCTGGGAAACCCGATCTCCATGAACACCGCGTGGATCGTCTGGTGCCACGCACTAGCTGCCTGCTTCAGGCCGTAGATCGCCTTGTCCAACTTGCACATCATGTTCACCGCGTTCGTGATGCCGTACGGCACCTCCATGAACACTTGTTCCTTCAGGTAACTGTTCAGGAACGCCGTGTCCGCGTCCAGCTGCTCCGTGACGTAGGCCTTCGCGACCACTACGGATAGCACGACTCTGATCAAGTTCATGTTGGCGACGAGTGAGTAGGTTTCGAAGAAGTCCACACCGAACTTCTGCTTGAAGCTCTTCGCCACCAGCCGGGCGTTGTACCGCACAACTTGTCCGTGCTCGTTCCGCTTCTTAGCGAACACCCAATTGGTCGGCCTCCAGCGGTTCGCCGAACCAGTGTCCACGAGCCGTTGTCAGCATGCGCCTTCAGCTCGGAGTTCATCGCGTTGACCCACTCCGACGCCTCGTTGCTCTTCATGGCCTGCTGATACGTGGTCGGCGCGTCGTCAGCGTCCCCCACACTAGCAGCGCAAGCTAGCACAGCTTCCGCTAGCAGTCCATCTTCATCCACTCGAGCCCTTTTAGGCGACGGTGGCCAAAAGTGGTCGTCGTTGTCCGGGTCGTCCTCGTCATTGACCTTGTACTCAGCTTTGTCGTTGCGACCGTTTTCAAGTACAAGAACGGGCTCGCGTGCACGTCGGACACGCTCGGTTTCCGGGTGGAAGACAATGTTATCACTGATGGCTGCCCCTGGCATCCTTCGGTATGTTGCCAATTCATGTCTCGTCGAGTCGTCGTGCTTGGCCTGGGGCATGTCCGTGTCTTCCACATGGTCCTCCTCCACCGATCCCATCGGTTCATAAGCAGCTAGCTGCTGCTCTTGCTCATGCTGTACGACTTCTTCTACATCCTCCGTCGAATGGATGACTGTCTTGCTCTCAGTTGGCGCCGAGTCGTAGATGCCATTCACCTCGCGCTCGTCGAGCTTCACCGACCTGGTCACCTTCACCTTGTTCGACTCCAAGTCGTATACACGGTAGCCCTTCGTATTCTCGGCGTACCCGAGCAACATGCTCTTGAAGCTTTTCGGCACCAACTTGGTGCGCTTAGACTTGTCGATATGAGCATACCCGACCGAGCCAAACACACGCAAGTGGTCCAGTCGCGGCTTGCCCTTGAACGCCAACTCGTACGGCGTCATGTTCGAGTGCGAACTGGTTGTTGACCGGTTGACCGAGTACACTGACGTACTGACCGCTTCTGCCCACCACATCGTCGAGATGCCCTTGTACCACAACATGCTCCGGGCCTTCTCCATGATCGTGCGGTTCATGAGCTCCGCTACGCCGTTCTGCTGCGAACTGTAAGGCACAGTCTTCTGGTGCACGATCCCGTTCAACGCGCATACCTTGACCATGTCATTGTTGACGAACTCGGTGCCGTTGTCTGAGCGCAAGCACTTAATGCGCTCTCCCCACTGGATCTCGTACAAGTTTCTCACAGTCGAGCACGTAGGCCATGCCGACCTTCTTGCCCAACCCGATCGCATTCGACTTGTTCCAGATCGTGCACTACTTCTGCTGGAACTCCACGCTCGTGCCGCGCTCGGCCAACTTGCCGACAGGCAGTAGCTGCCGGTCCAATCCAGGGATTGTGAAGTACATCGACCATCTTGATGCGCTTTCCGTCAATGCCAGTCAGGCGCACCGACCCCGTTCCCACCACGCGGATCTTCTTGCCGTCCGCGATGTCCACCTCGATGTTCGAGCGAGGTTCTTGTATTCAAACAAGTCGTTGTGGTGAGGTGTCATGTGCGCCGTCGCACCGCTGTCGATCAGCCACCCTGGCGGCCGACTCTTCCCAACGGCGAAGACCGCGTCATCGTCGTTGCCCGCGTTCGGGTCTGGGCAGTCCCGCTTCATGTGGCTCATCCGGCCGCAGTTGAAGCACTTGCCCTTAAAGCCACCATGCTTCCTGGCGCCATATTCCTTGCTGCTCTTGCCCCCCTTGCAGGTCTTCGCGCCCTTGATCTTGCTGCCGTTTCCAGTGGCCTTCAACGCGCACTCAGCACCTTCCTTCTTGCCGAGACGCTCGTACTCCTTGAGCAGCTTCTCCTTCACCTCGATCAACTTGAAGTCCTTCGAGCTCTCCACGATCGATCAGATCAACTCGTACTCCGTGGGCAGGCTGCTCAGCAGGATGCCAAGCTGACGAGCCTCGTTCAGCGGTTCGAGCGTCTGAAGACCCACAATCTGCTCGTCGAAGTTGTCCAAGCGCCTGGCCATGGTCACGCCGTCCTCCATCAAGAACTCGTAGAGGCGGCGGGTCATCGTCACCCGGTTGTGCATCGTCGTCCGATTGTAGAAGTCGCGCAACGTGTTCCAGGCCATGTTGGCCGACGTCGCCGACCGGATCTTGGTGTGGTGCTCCACCGCTACGCCCTGCGCAATGAGCCCGAGTGCCTTCATGTCGTTGAGCAGCCACGCCTCCGTGATCTCCGCCGGGTCCTTCACCACTTGCACGTGCGCCAGCAGTCCCTTCCTCGCCAGCGTCATCTGCATGGCGACCTCCCAGTGAAAGTAGTTGTCGCTTCCCAGGATGACTTCGGCCTTCTTGGCGGACGTGGTAGTTATGGCGGTCGTGGAGCTTGGTCTTGAGCCTTGCGGCTGTTAAACCTGTTGAGATGCTCTTGAGTGTTGGAAGGCAAATGCCGAAGTGAGATTAATGAACTTACTCAATGTGTCCTACTTGCGTGTCTCCTACCTGCAAGTTACCTGTGTCTCCCTTGTGGCTCTTGTATGCTTGCCTGCGTGTCTCTGGTGCTTCCAATCTCATCCATCGTTGCCGCTCCAAACGGTTGGTTCATGGTTGAGTAGGAGTCAACGTTGACATAGAAAAAGCGTTGACTTCATATTCACCAATCATATCTTCGAGAAGTCGACGTTGACTCGCGGTTGACCAATCACCATGGTTCCAGGAACGAGACCCACGTGCCATCCCACGTCCCCTGGGCGAGTCAATTCCTGCCGATGACATCACTGCATGTGTCCTCAGCGTCATGCCCTCGCATCAGCGGCGCACCAGGTCAACAGCTCTCTTAATAGTGTCCACAAAACGGTACTTAAATTACCGAGTAATGAAATTATGGATAATGGCACGGTGATTGGCATCGTGTCTTAACTTTGACTGAAATAAATTTCAGAGAGTTCGCCAATGCTTCGGATAGAGGCCGATTGAATGATGGTTTCAGCAAATGGCATCATGTAGATTACGTAACTACTTCGAAGTATTATATTACCCACTGTATACGTGTACACTATGTCGCGTGCAGATACTGCGGCTGCGAAGCAGGCGCAGGAGATGCGCAATTTCACGTAAACGTAGCATTATAAAAACGGCGCTACCAGCCCGAACTATTTGGGGACCTTACCGGTAGCACACCGGTACTGCCTACCCGGGCCCGTGGGTCCCGGGGATTTGGACGTAGTTCGAAGAAAACGAAAGCCGTCACAAATGACGGCTACGCCCCAAGAGGGGCGAAGCATCCCATAATGACCCCACACCATCAGTCCATAACCCTTGCAAAGCCGTATCAGCTTAACCAGGCTTACATAATCTAAAAATTAATTGCAATATCAAATGAATCCCTTAGAAACAGAACTGTTGCAGCTGTTCACGTTAGTGGTACTATCGAGGCTTCGAAAAAGGAGACATACTGCTACAGTAATCTGCGTGAATAAGCAACGCCTGGCAACTTATATATTTTGATACCTTGTATTCGGCAAGGAAAAGGGTTCCGCCAGACGATTATGCTCACCTACTGGTTTTAGATAACACCGTGCCACGTTTACATTTGATTGGCTATTCTCTCACATACGAAGCAATATCATTTGCTAACAAGTTAAGGTTCCGCCAATCAGAATGTTGGCGCCGGATTGAAGAGAAGATGCACGTTAACTCCTGGAAGCCTCCCCTCACATCTCCTGCCTCCCACACCCGCTCACAATGAAGTCCCCCACCTCGTTGAAGGGATTCGCCTCACTCGACATCAGAAGCTGATCTTGTGCCAGGCTGCCGAGGACTGAGCAGCTCACGGTGAGCTCGTTCCCTGGGCAAAGTGGACTTTCAACCTCCCCGCTTCTCTGAACAAGTCAACCGCCAGCAGGATCTCCAGAGGCTACTCCGCGATGCAGCCCCAGCCCACCGACTTGGACGAGCTTCTTGCGGTCCTTCAGTGGTGAGAATCCGCCTGGGAAACCATTCGGAACTGTTGGCTGCACTCTTCACTGATTGACAAGGGCAGCGTGTCATTGATTTTGAATTAAAGCAGTGCATTCTTGTTCAATACTGAAACTTGCTATAATCGATGTCTCTCTCTCTTTCTATGCATATCAGGCGTTGCTTATTCACGCAGATTACTGTACTAGTAGACATATTGACAATTGAGTAGTATTAGCAATACTAGTAGTACTGCCCCACTACTACTCGTGCCTGCGTTACCTTCTGTACGTACTGCTTCATCGTCGTAATTTCGACCCTCTTGTGCATGAGCAGTCGTTGTTTACAGTGGTAAATTTATTATCACTGTAAACATAGTGTTCGCGGTGCGCACGCGTACCTTGCTGTGTTATAGTGGAAGCACCACCCCGCCCCGATCGACGCTGTGCACGGTTGCCTTGAGGCCCTGCACGGCATCACACCCACCACAAAAGGTTAGTAGTCGCGGCGCAGCACCGCCACCACCAGCGGCGAGCACGCTCATCTTACTGACGTTCGCTCGGCAGCGCAAATTCTGAAATGAAGCGGCTGATTGGCTTTGCGCGGATGCGCCGGTGGTCCGTTAATAGAAAGTCGGTCAAATTCAACTTGGCGAAATGTCTTTGAACAGTCGAGTCTCTTTATACTTTTCGTCTCTGGTGGCTAATACTTTTGTGGTTTTAGGTGAGGCGACACCGCCGGTAGTTTCCGTTACCGGTAATAAAAAGTCGGTCCACTTCAGCATGGTCAAATGTCTTTGAACAGTCGACTCTCTTTATACTTTTCGTCTCTGGTGGCTATTACTTTTGTGGTTTCAGGTGCAGTGAAGAATACCGCTGAAAACTGGCCTTGGTTCACGGGTGTCGTACAGTCGTTACTAGCGGTAATACCGGTACAATACCGCCAGGTAACCACGGTACTACGATTTGTGGTCTAAACGATAGTTCTTCGAACTACGAATATCGGTACCCAACTGCCCACGCAATTAACCCTCTAGTACTGGGAATGCCGAAGAATGAGAGATGGACAGTCCACGGGCGTAACCTGGGTTAGCATTCGTACAACAGTAGAAAATGTTACATGAAACGCGCGCAGATACTGCGGCTGCGCGCAATTTCATAGCATTGCAAAAGGGTTGGGCTGGCAGCGCTACCAGCCCAACCCTCTAGTGGAGAACGCTGTTTATACTCGTCAAATTGGTATTCCCAGTCTAAGTCGCAGACGCCCTAGCAATAGAGATTCACTACAGTTCTCTCATAGAAATTATCAGCCTCGAAAATCTCATCATAATCTGTGGAAATCATCTTTCGCGCGTGGTGAGCGAAATCCAGACCATAGGACTCAGTCATTACGCAGTGATTAAGCGTAATTTATAGATATTCACTCACGCCAGTACATGCGTCAAAATGTTGAAAGAGACACAACTTGCCGGGCCTTTAACTGCATAGTACACGACGGAGATGCATGCAGTGAGTGTGTAGGACTTTATCACGGAGCGATGAAGCATTTGTTTGTTTTGAACTGGGGTACAAAACAAACAAATTGGTTAATGCCATTTAGCCGAGCTAAACTAGCTACCACCACCTAATGCCCGTGCCAAGGAGCAACGAAAATGGTAACGACCACGGAGAGGAACAGAATGCCGAGTCCGAACACGAACCTCGCTCCGTACTTCACCCATAGCTCGCGGAGCGTGTCCTTCCACTTGCCCGAGGACTTCATGGCGACCGCGCCAAGTTCTTTGACGTCCGTTGATGTCAACGGACCCGATTTGGTCCTCAGTCGCTCTGCAATGTTCTTGATCCCAGGAAGACTCTTAAAGTGCTCGACGAGCCCCTTCTTCCCCTCGAGCTCCTTGACAGTCTGGCGGACATTGGGGTCCTTGAGCGCCTTGACAACGTCCGGGCTGTTCTTCACGACGTTGCTGACCTTGGGGTTCCTCTGGAAAACTTTCGTCAGGAAACTGGGAACTTTGACTCCTCTTTCTTCGCTCACTAACGTGTCGGCGACAACTATCGTCTTGGATGAGGAGTCTACCTAAATTCCTTTGTCAAAGGGTGACCCAGCAAATCTCAAGAGTGATAATTTGACTATATCTGGAAGCGTGTGGCTATGGGGAAGGGCGGCTAGAACTAGAGTGAGCCGTCCCCCGCAGTTCGGGCGGATAGAGGCCACGTGGCCTCCACAACCGCCGTACGTCTGCTTTGTATTAATTTCGCTATACTATCCTACAGTGTCCTATATCAACATCCTATTGGCTACCTTTTCAGCCAATCCGCATACACTCACCCTCCCTCTGAAGAATGGCGACTCTCCAGCCATTCCCGAAAAAACTTGCTCTGAGTCGTGTCGCCGCCGCTTCGGTTAGTCTGACCCTCTTGCCTTTCGCTGCCTCGGTGGCCTGATTCCTGGGGGCTTGGATAGGCTGTTGCTGCTGGTGGTGCTTCCGCTCAGTGTCTTGTCTATCGGTGGGATGGTTTGGCTCCGTAGCAAAGCCGCTA
>JAHQIV010000147.1:0-31817 GCA_030463285.1 Phytophthora europaea | reverse complement strand
GGTCCATCAATTTCACGAAAGCCGCCCCTTTGTTGTCCGCCAGGAGGGTCGCTCGGACGAACTCGACCGTGGTGTTCTCCGAGGTGAGGAAACCCTTGAAGATGTTGATCGCGGTCGTCTGTGCTCGCTTTGTATTCTCGGGGGCGAGGTCTTGAAGGCTCATACTTAGTTCAAGTGAAGTGTCGGCTGGCTGCTTGATATCCGGCAAAAGTGCGAATGACTTATATCCAGTATCGAAGCGCACATGTCTGGCCGACGCTACCGACATTATGCGTCGGCCACGTGTCGGTAGTGTTTAAACCTATCCCTACCCTTTTGCATTGGCCAAAATACCGCTGAGGTAGCGTGTGATTAGCTTAAATATTGATTAGAGCTACTGATTGGTCCACGCGACCATACACAATGCAAGTCAAACTTTACTGTGTCGGCAACTTCACTATATTCAGCCATGTCGTCACGTAATGTACGTCCGCAGTAAAGCGAACTACGAGACTATGATCCCTCCGACGCGGCATTTTCATCTCGCTGGATTGTGCATAGTTCTGCCAGCAATATTGATGAAGTAGCTACTAGTGTTAGAGGTCTCAGTCGCGTGAACTCCCCAGCGATCAAATCGATGCCATCTGTCGACAGAGACACCAAGAACAGCCGCACGGAGCAACTGACAGAAAAACGACATCGTCTCCATTCAGCCGTTCACCGCATACAGATTAGCAATGAAGCGGCTTGAGTGATTCCACGCTGCACTCCACACAGGCAAATTAGATGAATTTACTGGGCATCAGTTTACGGACACTTCGAGTAGATGCCCTGATTTTGGTCGCGAGTAGTGTCACGATATCTCAGCTATCGTTTGTTGAGTCAAGTCAGCCCAATATCCTATCTGAAGAAGACAGTACCCCAGACGAGTTCGAGCTTGGTAACACGAACGCAGCTTCATCGACGACACCAGCACTGTCGACTCCTCCGATCAAACTAATACGTAAGCTGCGTTCGAAGGCCACAACAACGAAAGCTATGTTCTGATGTAGATGTCGGCAGCGCAAATGCGCCTATTGTATTCGGATCACCTCCCAAGCGACGGAGGTTGTCGAAGCGCGCAGAAAAGAATAAAGAGTCGCAGAAATAAATGCAGAAGTTAAACGTATCGCGACGCGCATTCTCGAAGGCAAGAAGCCGCGAGCCGCAATGCTATATCAGATGGAGATCCTAAGCGGCCCGTTCAGCAGAAGGACAACAAAACCAATGGTCGACAGGTTGGACTTACCCGCGTTTGAAATCAAGGATGTTCTTGCAGTAGTCGGATACAACGTTTGTCAGCGTGTACCCGTCATCTAATCCATCCCTCAGGCGGATTGGATCAGCAAAGCAATTTGAGCGATCGGTGAGCCAAACAACCACGACCTTCTCGCGCGATGGGATGATTATGGCTACGCGACTTCCGACCAGTTGAAGCTCATGGCCAAAAACAACTTTAAATTGGTAGAGGCTACCGTCAACTGGATTGAAGAAGTTCGCTAAAAGTGGATTGCATTGTGGAGCCGTTCAATGAAACCATGAACGTCACAAAGGTATAAAATCACTTCTACATAATTCGCACCAAACTCATACAAAATCTGAACAACACTGAAATTTCAGAGTGATGCTTTTCTAGGAGGACCTCGAAAAAGCAGTTGATGACATGAACCTGGGCAAGCGATACGTCGGAAGGCGTGTGCAATATGGTCGCAAGGTCTTGGACTTCCGTGAAAATGTTTGACTACATTCTGGATTGATCATTGGGACGCTGTTCGTGCTGCGAAAAACGTACGAAAACGTTGGCAACAAAATTCACGCTTCCTAGACTTTGATACGACAGAGCACAGAAAGCGTCTGGCTCGGTCTTATGGAGGTGCCGAGCCCGGTATCAAGCGCGTCATCAGCGTCGTGAACCTGGGTCACCACTAGGGGGCGGTTTTTTTTAGGACGTGACTGGGAGACGCTGCTTCTGGTTCGATCCAAAGCAGCCAAAGAGCAACCTCACCACGCTGAAGAACGCGGTGCGCACTGTGTGGAGAATATTCTGGACATGACCGATCAGCTCCAGTTTGAAATCATTACTGGATGTGTGCCGAAAGACAGCTCATCTTGCGGCCTGTGGAATTGGGTGTGCTGGAATTGCTCCTGTTCGGAGCTACGCCTCAAAATAGAAGTGACTACTGGAATAATTCCCGGTTGACTACTTACACGTGCGGTATTTGCTGGAATTTGGGATTTTATCAGCGTTAAATACTGTCTCCTCGTAATCTATATCACCACCAGTTTATGTTCAGTTCTGAAGCGAGACCGTACCTATTACGAAATGAGATCTGCAACCATTATCGCAAATCCATTTACGGTTTTAGCAGCACGATCCATATTTGTGTCGGTCGGATTTGTGCGTCGTTGTCTGTAGGTACATTTACTGTCTCAGCATCGATGTCGCGTCTATCCCTAGCCCACCCAGTGGGCGAAACTTCGTGCAACATCTATGAGCTCACTCTCCAAATTCCCCCGGATACGGGAAGAGGATTTGCGGTAAGGACCCTTGTCAGCGAGCGACGCTGGGGCAACAGGAGCGCTGCGGAGGCTAGTCGCACCACGACACCGGCTATGAATGCGGAGTCCCCTGCGGACAATGGAGGACACGGACCCCCCCCCCTAGACGCGACGGGAGCCGTCAGGCCTCGGCATCAGGCGGCGGATGTGGTCTCTTCTGGGCAGACCCCATGGCTTTTCACTCCACCCAAAAGTTCATGTGCTCCACACCGCATGGAAGCGAGCATTGAGCCGATACTGGCTCCACACCCGGCGCCTGTGACTACACCATCGAACGGACAGAGCGGGTATGTAGGACCAGCAAGAACGGTATGATGCAATGCCGTCGACGGCGGGGAACCCAGGCCCCCTCAGGATGTAAACTCCCTCAAGTCGGGACCGGAAGTGAGTTATGCGGCGGCAGTACGGAGAAGCGGTGCTCCACTGTCCCCCACAGCCGTTCAGCCGATTCCAACAATAATTTCCGGGAAATGGAAGCCTAGAGAGCGTCATGTTCTTCTCGTGAAGTTAGCAAAAGACTGGCATGAAGCGTCCGAGCCGAAGGACACGGCTGAATACGCGGTCCTACGCCGTATAGCCATGATGCCGTCTGCAGTGCACGAGGATACAGCCCTACGCACCCGAACGGACCAGGAAACGCAGACCCTGTTGGCGAATCTGGATGGTTAATTGGAGTTACCTCACGCACCGAATTTCCTGAAGGCAACAATGCCATTGCTCCATAGAGCCATGATTGAACAGTTTCACTGGGCACGCTGGGAGGTGACGCTTACGGCAGACGTCTCTCCAAGTGCGAAACTTCGTTGCAGTATGATGCACAACACATTATTTACACAGCTGTACGCGGCTAACGCGGACTCGGTCAGGGGCAGACACATGATTGGCCGCCTGATGGACGATGTAAAGATGATTTACTTTGATGCAGTGCACACGTTGAAAATCGTGTTTAATTCGAGACGCATAGCCACCCTATATTCGGGCCTTACTTTTCGACTGAATGGTACCTGCAACGAACTGGAAGACTCGGAGGTAAGGGCCCAAGCTGGGACTTATGAAGTGGCTCGCCTTCGCCACCAGTATAGGGTAAGATTGTATGGTGCTGGTCATATCGGGCTGGTTGCGCTACTCGCCGCACTAGATCAATTGCCGGGGGTTACGGTGGTTGATGCTGAACGCCCGCGAACGGAGAAGGCAGATATCGTGGACAATCGCTATATGCTACTCCGCTTCCTCTCGGAGGATTGCCCTGCGGCCCTCTGAGGTGTGACAAAATAGACTTTCAGGGACAGCTGGTCACGATTCACCATTATCTCGTCCAACAACGTCTGCCGTGCGCAGTTATGCTCCGTTCCACACGACTGGATTCTGTAAGGCCAAGGCGACGCAGTTAGTTCGACTGCACCTCAAGTACCAACGGGCGTTTGCTGGAGAAATGCCAGCGTACCAGGTTGGGGAGGCGGTGTAGTATTGCCACTCGGATGATGACAGTCTGGCTAACTTCCTTCAAACATTGCAACGTGAATTGGTAGCGTCGCACATCATGTCGATCACCAATCCGTCCGAACCTATAGTGGCGCAGCTTGCCGCACACACTGAGGCTGCGGCACAGAAAACCACCGCTCCACCGGCTGGCGGCCATGCTCAGCCGGAGGCTGACAAGAATGGCAGCAAAGTCGGCTCACTCGTGGCCAACATTACGGATGCTGACGGATTTACGAAAATCAGCCGCAGATCGATGACAAAGAAGGTGGGGGGATAGATCGATCAGACTCTGGTAAACGCAGCGGCGTCTTTGATATCTCAGACCAATGGTGCCGCTGGTGCAGGCGCCGCTCAGGCTACGGCTACAACATCCAGCAAGACCGGGGACCGAGAGGTTCAAGCTCCCGGTACGAAACCGCGCGCACGCCAGGACACCGCTGGCAAGCGCTATTCTGTAAGGGGTCAATCCTGAAAGAAGAGCGGCATCACTGCGCCATCTTTCTCGAAGTTCAAACGGGACCGTGAGATCGGCAGGTTTGGTGTGCTGACGGACGAGGATGATGCCGATAGTGAGCTGGACAGTGACGAGGAGAAAGCAGAAGCACCGTACGCTTACGCAGGTACGCCTGACCCCCCTTCAGATACCTGGACTATCCCCCAGGCAGCACAGGACGTAGTAGAGCAGCTGCAGCAGGTACATGCCTCCACGCTGAGTCCAGACCTGAGTGAAAATCGACTGGAACACGACATTGTAGCAGCGGGTGCGGGGTCTATGCAACCCATGTCGCGGGATCAGATGAACGCTACGGCCAGTGGCGATGGCGACGCGGACGTGGTGAGCGATACTGAGTCGAGCTTATCGGGGTATGTAGGGACGTCCGCTCCATCATGCACCCCTTCACCTGCCCTCACCCCAGGGTCGGAGTTTCCGTACTCTTTGGACTAGGAATTAGCCGGGGAAGGCTCACATGATGTCAAAGAGGAGTAGGATCGGGAGGATCCGACATCCAAGGAAACACAGGTTGTAATGTCAACATCTGTGGACGCAACGGTGCAGTCCTCGCCGTTGTTGAGCCAAGCCGGCTATATCATCGAGAAGACGACTATCCCTTCGGGATGCCGCAACAATTACCAATCTTCCTGCTTCCGTTTCGTGGATCACTGACCTCTGTCCCTGCCAATGGACAATGTGCATACGCGACTTTGTACGCGTCTACCACTGCGACTGTCGAGACCACCTTTCAGTTCACCTCCGACGCGGTTCTTGGAGCGAATGCCATCAATCACAGTGTCTACACCCTGATGATGCCAAATTTGGCGGATGATGTTGAGTGCAAGGCGGTGAAACCACGTAGAGAGCTGCAGCGGTTATACCCCTCGCAGCCCACCCTGACCGACCTGCATGTGGATACTGCCGCGCTATTCATGCATTATACGCAAGAGAGAGCGCGGTCTGTAAATGCACACATTCCATCCGCCTTCTGGGCAGGACCGGAAGTTCTGAGAGCGATGGCCCAGTACCTACGTGAGCCGTTATTCGTGCTGGATGTGGATCCGAACAATGACGCTCATGTTCAACGGTGTTACTACAAGGATTACGTACTCCCGAACGGAGATGTCCATGAAACCGGGTGCGGCGGTGCAATGGACGCAACGGCAAAAGCGATGCTGCTGAGTTATGCACGACTTCATGTGCTACCAACCTTCTTGATCCTCAAACGCCACGAAGGGCACTTTTATAGGGTGCATAATGGCGACCTGTCCACCAAATGCCAAGCGGAAGGATATCTCCTGTATGCACGTGAGAACTGCGCAGCGCACCCCTGGTTCGCCGAGGTGGCGGCGCAGATAGTGTGACGGGGGTAACACGCACCGTAGCGTTGAGGAAGCGTACACGCTAACCGCAACAGACGCCTGGCGTCTCTGTAACGTCTTGTGCAAAAGGCCCTGCCTTCCCTGTCGCCTGAGGTACCGGGTGCCGAACGACTTGCACACTTGTAGGTTAGAGTAAAACTGCTTTGTATTAATAACACTCATAAGTTCCTATCTACTGCTTTCTATCTGCATACTGAATCCCTGTCTAAATTGCGATCTTTCTGAGCGGTTGGCTCTGAGGGGCCCGTATCCTTTAAGTACGATTGACTCCTAATAAGCATATCATATAGGAGAAGTCTGTAAGGAATATTCCTTCGGAGAGGACCTGGTGTGTACCAACCAAGACTGAGTGGTCCACACCAGAGGGTGACCGCAAGTCCAAAGCGGTCAGCCTCCAATTCCTTGAAAAGGACAGCGGCCAGCATTGGCCCCGTTACACCGTCCTACACCCAAACGGGAAGCACCTGTCCCATGGGGAAATCCAGCGGAAACTCGGGCTCGGCCTCATTCGCGAATCCACGCACGAACGCACAAGCTGCACCACCACTAAGCCCGTCGGGCATGCCGCGCGCCACGAAGTCCAAGGCTGCCACACATGCCGACGACGACGCCTTATGGGCCGCTGACGTCGCCAGATTCGCCGAGGAGGCACCGCCCACGAAGCACTCGGAGGCGACGAAGAAGACGTCCGCTTCCACGAAGCCCGCCGCGAAGCAGCCTACCAAGAAGAGGACCGGCACGAAGGAGGCCAACACGAGCATGAAGCGGATCCCCAAGCGCAAAGAGGTGCTGCTGCCGGGTCCCCAAGAGGAGAAGAGCAGCAGCGAGTCCGACACGGACACTCCGAACCCCGGGCTCATCACCGGTGATGAGGCTTCTTCGGATGACGGCTCAATGGCTCCTGGAGCCAAGAAGTCGGGGGCGACTCCTGCTCCGAACGCAGGCTCTGCTGGCACCACGGATCCGCCCGAGGAGCCAGCACCGCAGCCCGAGACCCCCAAGGAGTGACCTCCGTCGCCGGGGGACCCGTCGCTACAGGTGGACTACGAGGAGTCGGCCTCCGACAGTGACCTAGAGGCCGGCGAGGTCGAGGACCCGAGTGTGTCGCCACAGCTCACTGACCAGCAGCGCGTTCTCCATCCTGGAAGCCCGATGGCTCCAGAGACTGCTGCTGCGGTGGCACGCGCCAAGGCCGCGGAGCAGAGCAAGTCTCGCCGAGATGCCCCTCCATCCGCCGAGCGGGAATCGCAAATCATTACCAACGCCGGTGTGGATGAGGGTGTCCCACCCGAGCTGCTGCAGCCCGAAAACCGGCAGCACCTGAGTCATCGGTGGGCGCCAAGCGTGATCGTGAGGCTAACTCCCCTCGCACCCGCGAACAGCTTCTCGCATTGCGATATTGGACTCGTGAAGAGTACCGGGAGCACCTTCGTCAGAGCCGAAGGCCTGGTCCTGGGGCGCCGCAGTGCGACAAGTGCCCGGTCGGGCTCCTCTCGGACACCGGCTTAGCGCGCCAGCGGGACGAGACGGAGTTCACGTCGTGGGTGCGCAACCTGGGGTATGCCCACCTCGAGTTCCTGGACTCTCCGTATCGGATTGATTGGCTGGCTCAGCGTCGTCTTCGGTTTCGCATGGCGAAGATGATCGCTGACGACACGTGGTCGGGTCGGTATCTCGATCGGCACAAGCCCTTCCCGGGGGTTATCCTCGAGGAGGTCATTCAGAAGATCCAGAAGTCTTGGCAGTCGCAGCCGATAGAGCCTATGAGTGTTCTCGGCCCTGTCAGCGCCGACCAGCTTCGTGGGCACGCTCAAAAGCGGCCAGGCGCAGTCCTCCTCGAGGCGACCACCAGGCTCCCATGAGTTTAGACTACTCGGGTAGCCACGCCACTTCACCAGGTACTGGTACTGACCGCTATGCCCGCGGCGCTTCAGTATCTTCTCGACATGGTAGTAGAGGGCGCCCTCATTTCCTAGCAGATGAGGCGGAGCCCGCAATGGGCGTGGGGTCTGACCAGGACGCACAGCGTCGCTCGACTGGCTCTCGTCCGGATATGGAGAGCCTCCTAACACCCGTGGAGGCCTGTCGGCGACTGCCGGGATGATCAGCGGGCGGACATGGTGTGGCTGCGCGCTCGAGTACAGACTGTTGAAGCTCTAGTGGAGAAGCTCCAGGATATCCCTGGGAACTTGGACGCTCTCCGACACCGTGTGTGGGACCTGCCTGGGCGGGTGGACCGGCTTGGTGACGAGATGGACCGCGTGATGCGCTGTTGTTCGCAAGGCGAGCAGATCGACGGACAGGTGCGCCACGACCTGGGCGACCACCTTGGATGGATCCGGGATCTGTATGACCGTGTGGTCCGCTTGGAGACTCAAGAGAGACACCGCCCAGCGACTCCAGCTCCTGTTCCAGCTCCTGCTCCTGTTCCTCAGGAAGAGCTCATTCGGCTGGTGGCGAATGCCTTCCGCCAGTACTCTGCGACGCAGGATCCGCAGGGTCAGCAACCGACGGCGGGCGATAAGGCCTGAGCAGCCCAACGTAGAACGTCGGATGCGTGGCCATGGATGATGGCAAGTCCAGCGTGTAGGCGTGGTCGTGGACCCCAATGACCGTGAACGGCCCAATGAAGCGAGGTCGCAGCATTGTGCTGCCCACTGCGGAGACCGCCTGAGTAGGAAGATTCTTAACGTTCAATAAAACGTGGCCTCCCACTTTAAACACCTGCGTGTTCTTACGCCCTTGGCGATCACTGTGTTCCTTCTGAGTGTCTTGAGCGGCAGCCATGGCGTTACGTACGCGCTGTCGAACAGCCTTACCGGTCTCGATAAACGAGAGCAGGTTCCGTTTGACGGACGTTCTTAGGCCTTTAAGCCCCTTGGGTCTTCGGCATTAGCCTCCCCCCACCCAAATTCGAAGTCGGCGGCAACGCCATCGGCGTACGTGGGTGCCGTAGTCCGTTCACGTAGAACGGAGTGAAGCCCGTGGACGAATGCACGGCACTGTTAAGCGCAAATTCCACTTGTGGAAGAAGCGTACTCCACTTGGTGGGTTCTGCAGCCCAGCCACTACGAAGAATGTCTTCGAGAACACGATTCACCCGCTCGGTTTGACCATCGGTCTGAGGATGGTCCGCTGTGGGCATGTCCAATCTCGGTCCGAGAAGTCGGAAGATGTGTTGCCAAAAGTGTGACACGAACCTGGGGTCTCTGTCACTCACGAATGCCTCGGGGATGCCGTGGTGTCGGAAGACGTTGTCCACGAACAACTGCGCCGCCTGAGGCGCTGTCACGCTCCTCCGCACAGCGGCCAGCCGCACCATCTTGCTAAGGCGGCAAACGAAGACCAAGATGCCAGTGTGGCCACACACGTCAGCCGGAAGCTCGAAGATGAAGTCCTTATCACGGAGCGCCAGCAATCGGCCCGGGACCGGCAAACTCATCAGAGGTGCGGACGCCGACGGCGCAGGCTTGACGCGCTGGCACGTCTCACATGTCTGCACGTACGTGCGTACCCATTTGTACATGTGGGGCCACCAGAAGTTGCGGCCACCGACGTGTATGTCTTCTCCTGCCCCAGATGACCGCTAAGCGGCGTATCATGAGCCTCATACAGGACCCGATGACGCAGATCTTCGTCGTTCGGAACGACTATGCGAGGCTCGTCGCGTTCGTCGACTTGGTAGTAGAGTAAACCCTCCACTACCGAGAAGCGGTGCAAACGCGAGCGCTGCCGTGCCGTGAGTTCGACGGACGTATCTGGACGCTCAGCGCGGCCACGAGACCTGCGAGGTCATCGGCATTGGCATAAGCCTCGCAAAGAAGCTCATAGCGTGGTGACTTGAGGCAGGCCAGATGCGCTAACTCGTAGTCTGGCCGCCGAGAGAGCGCGTCCGCGAGGACATTTTGCTTTCCCGGCTTGTCCTCCACCGTGAAATTGTACTCGGCGAAGAAGGAAAGCCACCGCGTCATGCGCTGCGAGAGGTGAGGCGACAATGTCGCCGTCCTCAGCGAGGCATGATCTGTGTAGATCACAAAGGGTTTTTGACCTAACAGATGCACCCGAAACTTGACCAAGGCGTATTTAAACGCCAATAGCTCTTTGGCAGGGACGGGGTAGCTCTTTTCCGCCGCCTTCAATTGGCGGGACTGAAAAGAGACCACCCTCTCACGGCCATCGGCATCCACCTGCAGCAGGGCACAGCCAATGTGAAAGTCGGATGCATCGCATACCACACTGAAAGGACGATCCTCGTCTGGCAGAGCCAAAATCGGAGCGCTCTGCAGGCTGCTCTTGATGGCTTCGAAAGCTTGTTGAGCCTCGAAGGTCCACGACCATACCGCGTCCTTCTTGAGGAGATTAGTCAGCGGCCGTGCCATCTCGGCGTAGTTGGCGCTGTACTTGTGCAAGTAGTCGGCCAGGCCGAGCCACTTACGTAGGTCCTTCTGCGAGACAGGCACCGGTCGCTGTGCGATGGCGCACACCTTCTCAGGGTCCGCACGGACACCGTCCTTGCCAAGGAAACATCCCAAGAAGGGAATCTCTTCGGCCCTGAAGATGCACTTGTTGATGTTCGCTTAGAAGCTATTCTCGCGCATGCACAAGAGGACCTCACGGAGGTGATCAAGATGTGCTTCGACGGCAGTCTTGCCCTCCGACGCACGACTGTGCACGAAGATGTCGTAGAATACGTCTGTACGAAGTGCCGCATCGGCCTAAACAGCTGCGTCACGATTAAACGTGGCGGGTGCGTTGGACAGCCCCTGGGGCATTACCAACCATTCCCACAACATCCCGCTGGGGGTACTCACCGCAGTAAGCGGAATGTCCGACTCGCGCATCAGAAGCTCATAATAGCCGTCGACCATGTCGAGCGCACAAAAGATCGTGCAGCCTGCCATGTTGTTCTGGAACACATCTTTCCGAGGAATAGGCGTCGAACCCGGAATGGTTGCCGCGTTGAACGTGCTGAAGGCATGCACCATGTGCCACTTCCCGTTGGGCTTGCGCACACAAAACGTCGGGGACGAATGAGGCGACTTCGATTCGCGCACCATGCCAGCGGCATACTTCGCCGCGAAGAAGGCGTCGATCACGTCGACCTGTTCCTTCGGAAGCCGCCACAGCCGCGTGGTGCAGTATTTAGTGCCTGGCACTAGATCAATCTCGTGTCGCACACCCCGATCCAGGTGAAGGACCGAGGAGGATAGTCGCTGACGACATCCGAAAACTCCTTCAGAAAGGCGTAATACGGATCCGAGGGGTCCTTCAAAATGGCAGCGCCATACCGCATCTGCCTCCTAGAGACCCACTCCTCTTCCAACATCTCGGGGTCCATGCCCGACGAGGAGTTTAGCTCCATAGAGCATCCTTCCGGATGAAGGAGAACCACTTCTGCCAACTCCCCCGCCTTGAGGACGAAAGCTCTTCGAGCTCCAGGAGCTTCGCTACAGTGGGTAAGGGGGACACAACTTCCCCCATCTTGGGTTCGCCCGTGAAAACGTCAAACACTCGAGGAACCCTGTCCTGAGCCGCGGAATCCGCATCGCGGCGTGGCGTCTCTGTCATGGGCGCGGGTGCGACCTTGTCACTCTTGTTGACCTTGCGTAGTGGAAGCTCCGACTCGACCACTCTTGCTTGCGCGAGCAACAACTCCAGCGCATTTTCCTACGTGGGCTGAACCAGCCACCACGCTTTGCGCAGGGGGAGCTCGGATGCTACTACCCCTCCTTGCGCGAGCTGCACAGCGTCCGCGCCTTCAGTCTCCACTGCCCCTGGGGCAAGTGCAACTCGGTTACAACCTGCAGGACCCTGTCCCCCAACCGGAGAGGTACAAGAATCCTGCGGATCTTCTACACCACCTTACTGCTTTCTATCTGCATACTGAATCCCTGTCTAAATTGCGATCTTTCTGAGCGGTTGGCTCTGAGGGGCCCGTATCCTTTAAGTACGATTGACTCCTAATAAGCATATCATATAGGAGAAGTCTGTAAGGAATATTCCTTCGGAGAGGACCTGGTGTGTACCAACCAAGACTGAGTGGTCCACACCAGAGGGTGACCGCAAGTCCAAAGCGGTCAGTCTCCAATTCCTTGAAAAGGACAGCGGCCAGCGTTGGCCCCGTTACATATAGAATATAGCGAGACGCAGAAGGACCTCATCGATCCGCTTACTTACGATGAGAGCACCAATACGGTGATTATTGGTGCTTTCGGCGATATATATCGGATGTCGTCCACGATCGACTGCACTTGGGTCGTTTGGATAGCGCCCCCTATGATATCGCCATACTAGAAGCTGGCCTCAGTGATGAGGCAGACATATTGCGGCGAGAGGCTGGTCAGCGTGGACCGTCCCAGAGGCCTCTCACTACATACGAGGTGGGTAACATCGCGGATACTACCGCTACTCGGTCCCCGATCTCACCGCACGGACACGTAGCGGTTTCAGTGATACAGCTTATTTTAAATTGTATTACGTCTAAGCGGGAACTCCTAGCCTACCGCTCCAGTTGAAGAAGGAGAATGCGAAGGCCGCGCAGGTATGGCGGCAGAAGGCGACTCCGGTCTTACGACCGCCAAAACCTGCTGGCGGCAAGAACGTTCGGCCAGATATGCTACCGTGGCTCCTCCAACACCATCCAGCGTTTCATGATTATGCTCCATTTCCTTCCTTATCCGGAGTTAGCGGCCAAGATGCTACCGACATAAACTCTCCTGCACTAGGGCGAAATGGAGGCGTATGACGTCCAGGTGACCGCACTGCACAGAGTGATCACAGATGAAGCCTCCACTGCAGCCGCCAAAGAATACTGTAGGACATTTCTAGCACCTTGCACCACGGAGGAATGGACACCGCGAGATCGGATCATTGATCGTGACCCAGAACCCTGGAAACGACTTGAGGGCATGTACTCAGGAGCGCCTTCGTGTGCCTGTCCACTTGATGTAAACGAGGTTTGCTGGAAGGTGCTGCATACGCTGCCTCACGTGTTGTGGGGGAGGACATCGCGGACGCTCCAGAGGTTGCTATAGCATGTACATCCGGCGGCACAGCAACTTTGCGAAAAGGTGGCGACGAGATCCGAATGAGGTGACACGTTATCCATTCCATCGGGATCACCTGAGAGGACAGACTAGCTGCAATGACAGCTGGTCTGACCGCCTCCACTTGCTGCTAAGCGCTCCCCAGCTCTCGATAGGACCCTCCATCCGACCACAGGTGGAGAGCCGCGGGTCCAGAGATTTCCTCCACAGGGAACCATCGCTACACCTTCATTGAGTGGCCACCGCCGGCATCCTCGCCAACGCACGTTCGAAGACTATTTCCCTGCACTCACTCCCGATCGCAGATACCAGCCAATACGGCGTGAATGTAAGGCGGATCGGAGGAGAGAAATTGCACATCGCCGGGCACAAGAAGATAGGACGGATCAAAAGTCGAGCACGAATCCTACTGGGCTACACCGCTTGGACCAAACGCTGTTACCCAGAACGTAAATAGATTCGGTGCTACTGCCGCCCGTCGAGGCGAATGGCTGCGGGCTTTTCGCAAAACAGACGGCCACGGTAGACTTGACTTAGTCATGGTACAGGAGACGCACGTTAAAGCTGAGGAAGTAACGTTCATGGAGTACCTCCATGCAAGGACGTGGGGATTTCGCACCGGGCCTGACAGCCCGCAGCGTTCCTTTTGGTTACCGTCTCTGGCGAGGACGGCCGGGGTGGCGATTCTAATTAACCTGGGCGGCTCTCAGGCGCCCGACCGGCGCTGATGGCGGAATGGTCGCCAAACTTCATGGCGATTACAGGCCGATACCTCGGCGAACTCTTTTTGTTTGTCTGCATTTACGCCCCTCATCAGCGGGCACGACGCGAAGTGTTCTACAGGCGATTTGGAGCTACCGCTGGTGAAACGAGTCCTCATGGGCAGGGTCTTTAACTGCACGCAGGATGCCAGAACGGACCGCAGTTATCTCCGCACTGCAGCGGATCACGCGTCGCTAGCATTAGCGTCTTTGATTGCAAACTGGCTGCTCGTCGACTCTGTCCGACCCATTTAAGGATATGGCACCAGGGGAGATGACGGCGTAGCACGACAAGACACATACTTACCGGTATAGTTTACCAGACGGGACGGAAGCAACAGCCCAGCTGGACCGGGGGTACTGTACCGGGGGGGGGGCTCACGGATGGGATAGTTTGTGGTGAAGTTTGCCACCCCGGCGCTCACGCGAACCACCAAGCAGTGAGCCTCCACCTTCGCTTCCGAGTGGACCCGGTTCGCATCCGCAAACCGCCTAGGATATACCCATTCCCTGTGGTGGCAAAAGACGCTGTCAGGGCGGCGATGATAGCTCGCCTGAATGCCTTTTTCGATACCCTAATCACGGAAGAGCCCCAAGTGGGGGACACAATCCAGGCCTGGGATGACCTCAAAGTCTCGATTCGCAAGGAGACGCTGAACATTATACGTCAGAGGCGACGATTGAGTCGAGCTAGCCTCACCCAGAAAATCATGAGGCTGCGTAAACAAGAAGCTTAACTCAAAGAACAAGCTGCTGGGGTTGCGCCCTCGGTACACACACTCACGGACTTAATGGCTGCGGTAACCTTGTCAGATGGCAAGGAGATGACACTGACTGTACGTGTGCGGAATGCCATAACGGACTGCATCCGGGCGAAATCAGCGATGCGTCTGGGTCGGCTGGTTAGAGAAGGTACCCACGCTTGTGGCAAGACATCCAAGGTGTTTTTCCGACGCGTCAGCATAAAGTTTGCAGATAACGCGATTCACCGCCTGGGCATTGTGAGTGGGGACCCAGCAAGGGGGGTACACGAAAAAGCTGACACTCTTGCAGACGCGTGGACTCCTGTTTTTCAGCAGGAGGGCTCGACAATAAAAGCGCGGGAAGAGGTGCTGCGTTGGCTGGGAGAGGAACGGCAGTACTGGGAGGTCTTACGCGAAATCACCGCACAAATCACCGAGGCGGAGGTGGCGGCGGCGATCGGAGCTTCGCGTTCTTGCAAAGCCTGCGGTCCTGATAGCCTGGGCAACGACTGGTATCGGGATTTCTCCGATGTCCTTATTCCTATCCTCACCAGGCTATATAATGCATGGACAACGGCAGGGGTGTTTCCCACCTCCATTCTTAAAGCAGATATCTTCTGCCTGAAAAAAAGGAGGGGACGCTCACAACCCGCTGAATTTCCGGCCGCTCGCGTTACTCGACACGGACTATAAAATTCTGACGCGAGTGCTAGCGACACGTACTAGCACGAAACTGCACTGGATAATTCATCCAAACCAAAATGGCTTCGTGCCATTTCGGGTAATTCATGATACTATCCACCTGTTTCGAGCGGCGGAGGCACATGCAGCATCGGATCCGGCGCTCTCGGAAGCGATGGCGATGCTCCTCGATTTTTGTAAGGCTTACGACGCTGTGGAAAGAGGGTTTCTGTATGCGGTGCTGTCATGGTTGGGATTCACGGTGCAGTATGTGCGCACCATGCGGGGACTACACGCAGGTATCAATGCTGGATTCCTAGCGAACGGTACCCGATCAAGGTGGGTGGTGGTGACGTGCGGTATTCGACAGGGCTGTCCACTTGCACCCCTTCTGTTTATTCTGGTGCTTGAAGCACTTTATCGTAAAATAGACCGCGATTATCGACTCACCGGGTTGGTGCTTCGCACTAAGGCGGGGCACATTACGTTGAAGGTGGCCGGATATGCGGACGACACCGCTTGCGATGTAAGAGCGATTGGGGAAGTCAAGGTTATTTTGATCATTGCACGGAAGGTTACCGCGACATCGGGGCTCACGCTTAATGAGCGAAAGACAGTCATCATTGCGTTGAATCCTGAGAATTTGGAACTGCTGCCACATCTGCCCGCTTCTCTTACGCTGCAGACAGCAGAACAGCTAGCTCGATACCTGGGGATCCAGATAGGCAGCAGGCGCGGAGTGGACTACATGTGGCAACAGGCGACGGTTCAGCTGACGACTCGACTGGCCCTGGCAACGCAAAAGACGGCAACAGTTGATCAAAGAAGCACTCTGGCCAACGCGATCATCATCCCCAAGCTTCTATACATTGGGCGCCACTGTTAGCCTACGGCGACGGTAGCGGCGCAATTACAACGGATGATAAAGAATATTATACGGTATGCGCGATTCACGACCGCCAGAATGGAGGCCGGGCGTGGCTGGGTCATCAGAACGCTCATCTGCCGAGACTTCAAGGCGGCCAAGCGGTGCCAGTCTTATGGCGATGACGGCCACTATGGTAGAGTGCGTCTTTTGCTTACGTGGCGCTTTTAGAGTACGTTGTCGTGATGACATTGTCCATACATCGCCACTATCACTCAAGAAGATGTCATCCTCACGCAACCAGTACGCAGTATTTATTCGCGAGCCCCATTCTGGTTGCATACTTGAGCCCCCATCTCCCAGAGATTGATTCTTAGCCTGAGCCCTCTCTGCGGCAGATCCCCTTGGCTTGGGGAGGCGTATCAAGCGGTCATGGCCGTGCAACAGGAGGTCGGGCCGGAATCCAAAGTGGATTGGGTTCACCCTCACCCTCGACTCTCCAGGCGGGTATGTATTTGTGGGTGACAACTTTTTGCCGCCCAGGTGTATAGTGCTCGCGCTACCCTTTTAGGGACCCGCCCCCCCCCCCTCCTCCGAAAGTATAACTTCCGGGCGGTGAACAGGCGGGTACCTCCGAACGAGTGACCTCACTCGGAGTGGCGTGTGTACCTTGCGTAACCCCCTTCTCGGGCCGTTTGGCTTCTGCGGACCGGATTCCACCTAGTGAGTTTTTAATACAGATATAGAAAAATATAAGAGCACTGAGCGCAGACCAATACCTCCGAATGCCGCTCGTACGGTTAGTGAGAAGCAGTGACCTACTAATCAGATCCTCTCCCAGAGTTAAGATAACAATCTGAATATACAGAATACAATACCCACAACTATCCGTCACTTATTCTTTTGGATCCTCGGACGGTGGGTCACACTCCAGTACAACTGTGCTCACCGTTTGGAGATACTGGTCAATCTCCAAACATCCCCTTTCCCTTTTGACTCACGCACCACCCCGGTTGGAGGAAAATATACAGACCAATACACAGTCCAACCACACACTAACCTATCAATAATTCCAGGGGCCGATCACTAACAAACCTCCCAGACTGCAGTTAATATCGAATGGAGAAGCTCCTCTGCGAAAGAGTGTGCTTACCAACTAATATATGGAATAGTACGGTTCCCTCCTGGTGTACGAGCCCGAGTCCCCGCCTAACTGTGAACTTGACCTTTTTGTGGGGGTGAGAATCCACACACGTCCCCTTCGCATGGTCGGTGTGTCTGGATGTTAACTGTCGGACGTCTCGGTCCTTCGGCAGGTTGCTCCTCGTCCGGCAGGCTGCTCCAAGCAGGTCTTCTGGTCCCAGGTGATATTCGCCTCGTTCCCGTGCACGGAATTACGCTGCACGTGCGGGTCTTGAGGCAAAACGGATTCTGCATTAGGTTATCTAGGTCTCTCTCTCTCTCTCTCTTATCTTATCTTGGCTAGAAAATCTCTCTGCTAGAGGTCTTTTGCGTTCTTGGCGTCGATCTTCGACACGCATTCTTGTTTTTATCTTGATCTTTGTATGGTGAGGCGTCCTAGCTTCAACTTTGGGGCGCGCAATCGTCCAACAGGTCGGGGCCGCATCCTCACTCGCGGTCACGACTGACTGGGTACCCGTGGTACTTTTGTCTCACTCTTCGCTCTGGGCACATCTTGATATCTGACTTCACTTGGACTTTGTATGGGTGTCCCTTCCAGAGTACCACCACTTCCACGACTCCACTCTGTGACTTCCTCCTCTGGGATGTTGCTTCACAACTTGGCTCTGGGATATAAGTTGCGTCTTCAGGCTGGAATATTTTCGGGGCCCATCCTTCGTATGCGTCTTGGTGTTGTCATCTTCTTCACGGGGTTTCGTCATGCTGGCTCTGTGACTCCAATCACTCGTCGTTCGGGGCTCATTTATCATCTTGATCTCTCTTCCTTGTGCGCGGACGCACAAATCTCAATGCGTAGCGACCGGTGAATTTTCGCTCAGTCACATCGTGTCATTTGGGTGGGCAAGCGACGCTGGGTCTCCAGCAAGAAGGAGTTTCAGAAACGCCTCTCCTGATCGGCCCGGTAGAAGTCAAGGGCAAAAAGTGTTGCGGCCGCGGAGAAGTGGAGGGCCATTAGCCCGTCTGCCGCGAAAGGATTAGATGCGCTCCAATGGGCAAGCATCCGAAGAATGGTCGGCTTTAATCCATGGGGCGAGCAGCTGCTACTGCGGATCAAACATCACGCCATTTCGGTGTACAACCCCGTGACGGCGGGTTTGGGGTGCCCACATCCAGAGTGTGTGCGCACGGGTAGATTGGACCTGCATCATGTCTTCTGGACTTGCCCGGGGGCACGGACATTGAGACGCATTTTCGTGACCCGGTGGCAGGCAGCGGGCCTCAGCATCGTTTCGTATGAGGAGGCATTTTTTTCGTTGACCTACCGGTTTTACCTCCCATTAGCGCTTCCAGTTGTAAGAAATCTCCAGCCTGTCAAAAATAAAGACGATACGTCCGTTATGTATGTAGGATATGAAGTGATGGCTAAATCAAACGCCGTACCCATAACACGGATTTACCACCAAAAGGTAGATCAGGATTGTAGACCAGTCGTAAGCGCTTGTCCCACAAGAATTGCTGGAGTTACTGTACAACGCTGCAGACAACTCGAACTTGTTCGGTTAGTTTGTGCTGGGTGGAACTGCTCAAGTTCTTGATGATGACAATGGCAACGTCGAGTGGGGAGTAAGTAGCAAACGGTACTAAGTGCAAGCTCGTGTCGCTTGTGTGGAATAAAATGAGCGATACGGAACCCGTGCTCCAGCAGCTAGAAGCTGCTTCAGCACAAATCGGTGCTACCATTGATCTTCCGAGTGCACCAGACTTTATAAATGTTCAACTCATAAACCATGCAGGCGATGTTGTTCCGTCAACAACATAGCCACCCGAAACCAATTTGGAAATATCTTGGAAAACAAATACTGAGGGACGCAGAACTGAAAAAACAGTAATATCATTCCTATCGGACATCTTGCCAACGACAAAAGCAAGTATGTCATGAAGCTGGCGAGGACACTCATTCCAAAGCCGATTAAGCTCAAATACTGCCAGCTTGCAGTTGAGCTTGCTCTAGTAGTGAATGTCTGGAAAGCTCAAGGAGCTACTCTGAAAAGAGTCTTGCTCTATCCGGAAGGTACCCCAGGGGCGCAACGATGGCTGATCGACCATCTCTATATTGGAACATCTCGTGTCAGATTGGCGCGTCTACTACGCTGCCTACCATTGTCTCCTGCCTTCAAAAGAAGCATGTTCAATCTATTGCAACCAAATCCAGATACCACGAAATGGCGTATGGACATTGGAAGCGATGGCTACTTGAAGTCTCGCTGACGGCGCGGTCATCGGCCCTGTTTCAGTAAGTTTACTGTTGTTGTTCACTGGCATCAGCTGATGCCACGTCTTCAGACTAAGTTGGTGTAAATGCGTGCAAAAATGTTTCTTAGGTATTCCCAGCTACGTCGCAGACGACCTAGTACTGGTGACAACTTCCCAACCATAGTATTACTTGCGCAAGTCTGGCTGGGGCGATGCTCATCAACAGCTTTCCGAGGGAGAATGTAAATACATGTACAAAGCCGTGACTTCGCACGGAACAGCTCTGGATTTACAAAACAAATACTATTTAACCCATTCGCGATGAAAGGAGGCATTTTGCTTCCTTTAACCGTTCTTCAAGCGAAGTACCCGTATGTAACCACGTAACCGTTCTTCAAGCGAAGTACCCGTATGTAACCACGTTAAAGGAAGCAAAATGCCTCCTTTAAGCGACTTCAAGCACAGAGTCACGTAATTATTTTCATAGTCATAACAGAAAAGTACAGAACCACAGCACCTTTTTCATAAAAATAACTACAAATCCTAAATGGAATATTTGAAGGGCACCCATCACATACCTTAAAGGTAGCAAAATGCCTCCTTTAACAAATATTGACTTCGATTTGTATACTATAGTTTAGCCGAGTGGCTCGCGAAAGGTTTAATAATAGGCGACCCGGAGCGGTGCTCCGGAAGAGTGCACAGAAAACGATAAAACCTAGTTGGTTGAAGTGCAAGGAAAAGTGAGCTGTACGCGCGCAGATCAGATCCGGGTTATAATAACGGTCAAAGAGTGTTAGTAGTCGCATTTTGCTTAACCCTTTCGCGAGCCACTCGGCTAAACTATAGTATACAAATCGAAGTCAATATTTCTTAAGGGAGGCATTTTGCTACCTTTAAGGTATGTGATGGGTGCCCTTCAAATATTCCATTTAGGATTTGTAGTTATTTTTATGAAAAAGGTGCTGTGGTTCTGTACTTTTCTGTTATGACTATGGAAATAATTGCGTGACTCTGTGCTTGAAGTCGCTTAAAGGAGGCATTTTGCTTTCTTTAACGTGGTTACATACGGGTACTTCACTTGAAGAACGGTTAAAGGAAGCAAAATGCCTCCTTTCATCGCGAACGGGTTAATAAGAGCATATTTTCCAGTGCTGCTACTCTGCCGCCAAAGCCAAATTTAGTCGCGAAAAATAGTTTTATCGTCTCCACCACTACTGCCACCCAGCTGCTAAATGTAGCGAGAGGCCTTCTAATGCCAAACCTCACTCCAGATTTGGCCTTGAGAATAGCTGCCGTCAAACAGGCTACAGTACGGGTATGCAGAGCAACACGACTCCATCGAAGGCGCGCGGAGCTAAGTACAAGCCTGTCGAGGACAAAGTGCTGTGCGAGGCTTGGTTATCCGTGAGCTGCGACCCAATAAACGTCATCTACCAATCTGGCGGCGACTTTTACTCCAAGGTTAAGGATGCCTTCGACACAGAGCTTGCTCGCCTGAAGTCGGTGGTTGCCGAGCGTCCTGTATCATCACTCAGTTCTCGATTCTAAACCATTTCCCAAGCGGTGTCAAAGTTTGAAGCCTGTCACGAGAAGGTCCTCGTCTTCTTCAAGCAGATGTTGTATAGATCACATTCCTCGATGATAGTGCTCAACCTGTCTAGATGGCAGCAAGTAGCGGTGTTGGTGAAAGCACGCTCAAACAAAACCTGAGTAAAAATAGCCTTGGCTCTTCTTTGGGTTTATCTTCGGGATAGAATAGCAGCACTGGTGAAGATGATCTAAAAGTTGGTGATGACTTAGGCTAATTCTCTGAAATTTATTTCAGAGCTAAGGAGGGATCCCAATGGACGTCCTTTTCGTTAGAACACTATGCCCTGGTAATTCATGGGTGATAGGGGATATTCGGTTATAAAGGGTTAGTACAAACATCATGTAAGTACTCTACAGTTACTTTCATAAATAATAATATCCTCCGAATATGATAAATTACTGGGGTGTTGCTTGTAACGTCCACCTCGTCTAGGTACGAGAGTTTTGGAGGTTGCGCGAAGGGATCATCTGGAAACGTGCTTTGTGTGGTGACATCGCTCCGGCATCTCCGTCGAGCACTTCTTAAATACGTACGAGTAGACTACACGTATGATCATGTCGAATGCATAGACTGTATATTGGTTAGTTTTTTACTGAGATAGCAAGTGCATGTACTGGTAAGTATGCTGCTACGCAACCGACACAGGATTAATACGTTCGCGTTTGGTGCGTCTCTCGCCTAAGGGTATTTAGAACAGGTTTGGGGCTATACTTGCACACAATGCAGACAGTGCGGCTGCGAAGCAGGCGCACCAGATGCTCCTCTTGGTCATTGCTAAGTGAACACGAATCAACGCTAATCAATAGACCTTTAGTTCACATTCCAAGTATTAGGCGATTATCTAGGCAAATCACAGGAAGATGCCGCACGCTACGAAACAGGGCACCTTACCAGCAAGTGATTCTAGAATGATCGAGTACTCGATCTTCAACCAAAGATTCTCGAATCGCTGAGCACCGAATGACGTAGGTAGGACTCGATCATTAGCGAGGATCGATCATTCTACCAAACGACTCTCCCAATTATCAATTCACCACGCTCTACACCAAGAATCATGGCACCCTCTCAAAGAAGCCGAACCAGGCGCTCAACACTTAGCTGTCACCGGCGGAAGTTGCCCAAGGAGTCTCCGCTTTAGCTCAACTTGATGATGACCGCCAAGCACGCCGGGAAAGCGTCTCTGGATTGCATATTGACAACTCTGATGAGGAAGGCGACTCGCCATCGCTGATTTAGCACTCCTTTCTACGGGACGACACTTCAAACGTCTCTAAGCCCATGAACTTCGCGCCGATTGAGTTCGAGCGACTGTGGACCTACCTTCGAGGGTATCTCCGAGACCATAGGAGCGTTGGTCGTGGACGCAAGTGCACCCAGCGACCAAAGTACATGTTGTTCATGTTCTTGGCGTCACTAAAGCACTGTGGCAAGTGGGACGTAGTCGCCAGCGTGTTCAAGATCAAGTCACCCACGTTCCAAAAGATGACAACGTCGTTCGCCTCCGTGGTCTCTTCGATCCTCTACGAAAAGTTTGTGGTTTCGGCGGCGGAGAAATACACAATGGAGACGTTGGTTCTAGGGGGAAACACGTTTCGCAACAACCCCTGCGCTCGCTACACCACGGACGTGACATTTCAACACACGAACATGCCTAGCGGGCAAATGAAGGAGCGCAGCGCGTACTACAGCGCAAAACATCACCTTCACGGCTACAAAGTCGAAGTATCCGTGCTCCCAAATGGGCTAGCGATCAACTGCACCAAGCACTATTCGGGCAGCGAAGTCGACATTGAGTTTTTTCGCGGCAATGCGGAGTTCCATCTGCAACATCTTCTCAAGAGCAACAAGGAGAAGGAGCTTGCAGACGACGGTGCATTGCGCGATAAGTACCCGGAAACCTGGGCGGTGCTTGCTGACAAAGGTTATGAGGGTCTTGCAAAAGACTTCCGCGCAATCACGCCTTTCAAGAAGCCACGTATGGGGAACCTCACCATCGAGCAAGTGAACACGAACGATCGTATTGCACATGACCGCGTCATTGTCGAGAATTTGTTTCGGTCGTTTGTGCAATATATAGATACAGTGCTGGCCATAAATATGTAGAGGTCGGTTTTTCGTCACTAATTGCGTCAATTCTAAGCGAATCAGACTAAAACAGCGTATTTAAGCTATTCAGACCGAGAGCTATCCGTCGTTACCTTTTTTTCTTGCAGGCGATTCCTAGTTGTCGAGATCGAGCAGTGACCATCACTCTTGCCCTGGCCAGAAGAACGTAGCGAAGCAGGCTTTGGGCGCTTGCGCGCGCTCTAGCGTCTCCAAATAGTTAGCTATACTTAGTTTAAAAGCCTGTGAAAGTTTGAAGTGCATGGAGAAAAAATTGAGGCGGCAAACAAGTTTGATCGTTCGACAGGGTATTATAGTAGGTAACGTATTGGTGATTGGCTATTGGAGCAGAAACCTATATGGTAGGGTATGTAAAGGTCGAGGTAGCTTATATTTTACTGTGAGACGTGGTCCACACGACTGAAAACGCCCTCGGGAATGTTTGCGACTTCAACCGCTGCATGGATCCGTCACTCCAGAACTTGCCGTGCACCAAGCAAGAGGAGATGGTGCCAGATCGGGAATGGCGCCCTGCCGGCGAGAATATGGACAAGCGGTACGTAGCTCCCGCCGTTTTCACGCAGACTCGCTACTACACGCAACTAATTCGCAGCTTCTCACCTCTGCAGAACAGCGCGGAAGGTGCACGCGGCGGACTTCCAGCGCACGCTGCGCGAGCTGCGCACTCAGTACCTGCAGCAGATGGAGAGCAGACTGCGGGTCGGCGTTGGAGAGAACGACGAGGCGAGCCGAGAGGCGCCCGGCAGCGACCACATGCACGTGTACGTGCGCAAGCGTCCGCTGCTGCCGCACGAGCTGCGCAAGCACGAGTTCGACGTCATCACGGCCGTCGGCCAGCGCGAGATCGTCATCCACGAGGGCAAAATGTACCCCGGTACGCGCAGCGGGGTAGAGGGACATAGTGGCCCTGTACACTACGTGTAGAATCTTATGCTCATGAGTGCTTTTGGTGCGAGCAGATATGCGGCACAAGTACGTGGTCTCGCACCACCAGCGCTTCTCCATGTGCTACGACCAGAAGGTCGACACGGAGACGATCTACGAGGATGCGGTCAAGCACTTGCTGCTGCACGCTATGCAAGGTGGCAAGTCTGTTTGCATGATGTACGGACAGACGGGATCCGGCAAGACGTACACGATGAGTGGACTCTTCCAGTACATCTCGGACGACCTTTTCACCGAGGCGGTGGGCGACGTGGACTTTGCCGTATCAGTCTCAGCTGTTGAGGTTGCTGGATCAAAGTGTTATGGTGCGTTGGAGATGCCGAGATCAGGTGAAACTACGGACTAACGTTCGTTTGCTCTTCTGTCGTCGGTTTAGACCTTATCCACGATCGCGCAAAGGTGCTGGTGTGTGATGATGGAGAAGGCAATACGGGCTTGGTTGGTACGACCGAAGTGGAGGCCGACTCCACCAACTCTTTGTTAGAGGTGCTCGAGGGCGTAAAAGACTTGCGCACAACTGAATCGACAACGGTGAATCATCAGTCGTCGCGCTCTCACTTGGTATGCTACGTTAACCTGCGCCACCGCAGTCCAAAACGGGGAGAGCTAGGTGAGCTCTACGGACAGCTCGTGTTGCTGGATCTGGCTGGCAGTGAACGCAACGAAGATTCATTCTACCATGACGCAGCTCGGCGAAAGGAAGCGATTGAGATTAACAAGAGCCACCTAGCGCTGAAGGAGTGCGTTCGGGCCATCGGACGCGAGGACAACACGGGTTTTGTTCCCTACCGTGCAAGCGTTCTCACTCGTATCCTGAAGAGCTGTCTTTGGAGCATGAATTCCCGAGCCAGCGTAATCGCTACGATCTCGCCGTTGTCGATAGACACGGAACACACCCTTCACACCTTGTTGTGTGCTGGTCAGATGCTCGAAGATACCCCGCATGTCAGCACAGACAGAGTTGATGTGAAAGAAGCTGGAGAGGGTGAAGAAGAGCGGGTGATCCCGATCCGCGAATGGGACAATGACCGTGTGAGGAACTGGATCTGCTCGGTGCGTAAGGGCAGGTTTCAAAAGTTTGCGGACAACATCAACAGCTCCATTGATGGCAGAATGCTCACTCGATTCACCCATGCTCGGTTCACGCAACTGTGCGGTGGAAACAGTCTCGCTGGGGGTCATCTGCTGAAGGCATTTCGAGATGAGGCAGCTAACCAAGACAAGATACTCAAGGCGAAACGAGAGCGCAACGCTGCTCGTCGCAAGTAAAATGCACCACTCACGCGCAAAAAGACTCGGCAAAGTTCTTCCACAACTAGAGTATTGATCCGCGTGCCTACGTGGCCATCGACTTGAGTGCGTTAGATCGATATATAATAGGATGATTATGCGAGTAACAGGTAGGTGAAGCGCTAGTCTAGCGGTCTATAACCTATTAGGGGGTGTAGTGCTTCGAAGGGATGAACTTGTAGGTTACGACTGCTCCAAGCAGAGAGACCGTCGCACTGAGAATCAGGAGATACGATACACCAAAATGAGCTTCGATGATTCCAAACGATGCTGCACCGACTGCAGCGCCCAGCTTGCCGGCAGCCGCGGCGACTCCATTGAGCTCAACGCGCACGTCTTCCGGGAAAATCTCAGCAGGGAGGCAAAATGTGCCGACGTTCGGCCCAAAATTCGAGAAGAAAAACGTGAGCGCGTACATCCCGAGCAATAGTCCTCTGTAATCCAGTAGCTGCTCGTAGAAGAATCCTAGCGCCAGGAAGAGCAGCGCCATGACAACGAAGCCCATAATCTGGATCGCCTTGAAGCTGATTTTGCCGACAATAAATACGGTGAGCAGGTTGCCGGGCAGAGCGATGGCTGCCACGACCAACGAGCATAGTGCGACGTCAGCGAAGTGGTGTTTATCCAAGCCGTAGGTGTCTTGCAAGATGATCGGCGTGAAGATGACGTTCCCGTAAAAGGTGACGTCGAACAGGAACCAACTCGCGCATGCCCCAAAGAGCTTGCGCTGCAGCTTTGTGCTATCTCGCAGCTTCTCCCACAACTTTGATCTGCACGTCACCTCTGCGTCCATCCTTTTGAGCACAATAGGCGGGGTGATCGGCGACGGCGGCAAGTCCTCCTTGACCTCGAAAGCTCGTCGCAGCACGAACAGTCCAGGGAACGCGCCGACCAGTAGCAAAACCCTCCACCCCATTGTTCGCTGGGCGTTCATAACCAGCATGATGTAGGCCATGAGTGGCGCTAGCAATTGTCCAATGCCCTGGAAGCTGAACACCGCTGCCACGACCTTGCTCTTCTTGGAGTCATCATCGCTATCTGTCGACTCCACAGCTGAGGCCGCCGACAACGGGTAGACTCCTCCAACACCCACACCCAAGACAAAGCGGCACGCTGCCAGCACCTGATAAACCGAGTCGGTGCCCCACGGCAGCAGCGCGCTGGCCGCAGCCCCCAGAATGGACAGCAGCAGCGTAAAGATCATCCCCTTGCGACGCCCCATCACTGCCCCCACATAGCCGAACGTGAGCTGCCCCACGATGGCCCCCACCAGCGAGCACGAGTCCACCGTCGAGCGCAGCCCCGGACTCGAATTCGGGTACGACCGCTCCAGCATCATCAGCGCGTAGTTGATCACCGCCAGATTGTACTACCAAGTAGAACACACAGTCAGTTTCTAGTACTCCACCGTTCTCAAATTGTGTGAATGAATCTCTACGTACAGCTGCGCTGAGGTTGGCAATGGCGGAGACCAAGATCTGGTCGCTGACCACGACCGCCTCCTCCTGCTGCTGCTGCTCTCCCTGTTGCACTTCCGGCGTCGTGCTCCCGTATCCTTGCGCCGTCTGCCGATCTTTGAGGACGAGGGGTTCCGTTATCTCGGACGAGCTGCTGGCTTCGGTGCTGAAGCCGCCTGAAGACGCGCGATCCCGCGGCTGCACCTGGTTGCCCAGAGGCTCGGCCTTGACGCGTCTCGAGTCGCGCATTCTCGACGGATGGCGTATTCGTGACTGGGACCGACCGCTCGGACGCCAATTGGCCGAGATTCGGTTACGCTAACCGCCCGAATCTTCCCATCGCGCGGTATGTATGGGATTCATGGTACGTGCATTTATTTCGTAGCGATGGCACAGGACTTGCACTTCAGTCTACACTCTGCAATGATCAACTTCAACGATCAACTTCAACTTTAGAGTATGAAAAGGGTATGTAAACCACCAAGACCCTAGTAGAGCTCATCGCTGGATCTTTGTTTCTGCTTGGAGCTTTTGATCCACGCGCGCGGCGGCAAGAGTTTGGATAGTCGGCTGCCTTTGGCTGATGTTGAGTCCCGAGAAGAATGGCGAAACTCCCGTGCGTTCCCCAAACTAACCTCGGCGTACATGCACTCGTAGCCGGCGTTCTCGACTCCGACTTGGTTCCCCACGTCGGTTAAGCGGTCATTGATGAGGCGGTCGCTATTGAGCTGATCGTTGTCGAACTGATTGGATTGGTGGTGGTCGGATTCCTTGGTCTCAGTTCGGGACGACGCACCCTTTGTCATAGTCTTGCGGAGTTGGCAGATGGCCTGGCGGGTGGACTCACGCACATGGAACTTCTTGGCGCGCGTGGTTACAGCAGTGCGCGCACTAAGGAGACTGGACGAAATTGATGTGAGGCGCGATCTGGTTGTCGCTTTCTTCTTCTCTGCGTCCGTGCGGCTTCGACCACGCGGCTGGGCAGGCGCGGCTTGTTCTCTTTCTTGATCCTCGTAGCCGTCCCCGAGGTCGAGATAGTTCTGACCCACGTCCCCCGTGTACGCCAGGATGGATGGGTTCTTGTGGAGCTGCTCGCGCTCGTGAAATCCAAGTACTGACGATATCTTTGGCGCCATGCTCACCCCAATTCAGCAAAAGCGACAATAGCACTCTGTCGTGCGCTGCAGCATTGCGCACCGAGAAGGCAGCGCCAGTAGGGATTGTGCAGTGAGGAATAGACCAAGATGTATCTTCGAGACGGTGGAGCGTGAAGATGCCTTCGCCCATCGCGTTTTGCAACCTCCAAACCGAAACGGCCACCGCACACAAATTCTCCAAGAAAAGCAGGACTTGGCCGTTGCTTTGGCCGTTTGGATGAATGCCTGTGGCTGAAAACTGGACATGCTACCGGAACGTCAACCTCATTTGGCCGATGAGCAGGCGTTGAAGTCGTGCGCTAGCATGTTGTTGAAGTATTGCTATCTACGGCGAAGCTTCACCAAGAGCGATGAACTCGGCACATTCGGAATCATATTCGGACAGGTGACCGACGATTCGGGATGCAAGCACCACCACCACGACCAGCAACCACGGCAGCTTCATGCGGGCTAGCTTCAGCATCTGCGGGGCCGAGCCATTCAGTTAAATGCCCGTCTACGGCGGACTCCACCAACACGCCCGACGGTATGCTTCAGATCCATGTAGAGACGCACATGACGCGCAATCGCGCTCACGCGACCCCCGTCCGATGACAAGCGAAAAAAAGGCAACTTGCTCGCAGTTTCTGTACGATATTACGCGTCGGGGATTGCGCGCCATCCGGCTACACGACAACAAGTGCTCTGCTCGGGCTGCACCTGCTGCATTCCCACCAATCGTGCCGCTGCGGGACGGCCAGCGCTTCAACTCGGCTGCGGTTGCTTGCACGCCTGGGTCGGGCAAGTCGTCTCTCATGCGCGTTCTGGCTGGCCAGTTCCCTTACAGCAAAAACGTCACGCTCGAGGGCGACATCTTGTACAACGGACGCGAACAGAAGGACTTTGCCAAGCAACTGCCAGAGTTCGCGGCGTACGTGACGCAAGACGATAAACATTTTCCCTCCTTGACGGTTCGCGAGACACTGGAGGTTGCCCATGAGTTCTGCGGCGGAGGCTTCTCGAAGCACAACGAGGAATTGCTGTCCAATGGCACTCCGGAAGACAACATGGCAGCACTCGAAGTGGCCAAGGCGTACTTCAAGCACTACCCGGATCTGATCATCGACCAACCCGGACTGCAGAACTGTCAAAATACAATCCTCCGTAATGCTATGAGGCGCGGTGTGTCGGGCGGCAAGCGCAAGCGCGTCACGACCGGTGAAATGGAGTTTGGAATGAAGTACATGACGCTCATGGACGAGATCAGCACGGCGGCAATCCTCGGCGTGCTCTACAACTCGATCTACCTGTTGTTCTCGGGCTTCAATCCTCCAGCCGCCTCGATCCCGTCAGGTTATCACTGGTTGTACCTGATCACACCGCAGAAGTACTCAATGGGCCTCCTCAACTCGCTCGTCTTCACGGATTGCCCCGATCTACCGACGTGGAACGAAACTGTGGGCGAGTATGAAGGCGGAAGTGGTTTGCTGGCTTGCTATGGATTGACCAATGCGCCAAGCTCGCTCGGTCACACCACCGTGAAGAAGTAGGTGGAGTCCAACTTCGAGTACAAACATTCGGAGATTTGGAACAACTTCGGCTACGTGTTCGTGTTCATCGCCGTTTTCCGAGTACTTGCGCTGCTGTCGCTGCGCTTCATCAACCACCCGAAGAGATAATTCGAGACTGTAATGCATTATCCCAAAAAGAACAGCTCAAGATGGCGTGCAGAGCGTTCGTTGGGCCTCGACAGCTCCGCCACGTACGACATCATCAAGACGCAGCGGAATATTGCCAAGAAGCTGCACAAGACGGTTGTCATCGCGCTGGTTCAACCTGCCCCGGAAGTGTTCGATCTGTTCGACAACGTAGTGATCCTGAACGACGGTGAAGTCATGTATCACGGACCTCGTGTGCAGACGCTCCCGTACTTTGAGAGTCTGAGATTTAAGTGCCCACCCGGTCGCGATGTCGCCGACTTCTTACTGGATCTGGGAACAAACCAGCAGGGCAAATACGAAGCAGAACTGCCGCACCACTTGGTGATACACCCGCGCAAAGCAAGTGAGTTTGCTGAGCTCTTTCGACAATCAACGGTCTACAGCAATTTGGTTAAGCTGCTGGGTGACCCGCTCCACCTGCACCTATTGGAAGATGCAGGCAAGCACCTGGAGCCCATGCCTGAGTTCCGACAGTCGTTCTGGGAAAACACGAAGACGTTGACTCGCCGCCAGTGGATGGTGACAATCAGGAACCATGCATTTATCCGGACGCGGGCGCTCATGGTGATCGTAATGGGACTATTCTACGGTAGCACGTTCTACCAAGCTGACCCGGTCGACGTGCAGCGAAGACTTGGTGTAACGTTTCAAGCGACCATCTTCATGGCACTCGGCCAGATATCCCAAGTCCCGACATTCATGGCAGCCCGAGACATCTTCTACAAGCAGCGAGCAGCCAACTTTGCTAGAGCTTCTTCGTATGCGATCGCAAACTCCGTGGCGCTTGTTCCGCAGGCCATTTTTGAGAGTGTTGTGTTCGGCTCACTGGTCTACTGGATGAGCGGCTTTGTCGCCCACGCTGGTCACTACGTCATCATCATCGCACTACTTGTTCTGACCAATTTGGTGTTCGCGTCGTGGTTCTTCCTGACGGCAGTGTCACCTATCTTCAACATCGCCAAACCCATGTCGACATTCACGATCGATTTACGCGCTGCCGAGTGTGGAGGTACTGATCATTTCCTTTTGTGGGACGCAGAACCAACTGTACTTACAGCTCGGCAAGCGCTGTAGCCATTACAGTACTGTACTCGGTATGGATACTGTACATGTACTGAAGATTGTTGAAGTCTGATGTCGGAAGATCGGGTCGTATCCACCGATTTTCTCGTTGAGATAGTCGATCTTGGAGCAGCGACCTCGAATCGAGATTCTCAATCCATTGGCAGCACCGCGTCGCCAGTTTGCAGGCCTGGTGCCGCCGGTGCTTCGAGCGGCCCCACGACCAGACGCCCGGGAAGTTAATCGGACAACAACAGCAGCAGCGGCAAGCTGACGTTCGTCGTTGGCTTGCTGATGCAACGGTGTAATTTACGGCCACGTAGCATCGCACATCGAGCTGAAAAGCCCGTGGTCCACCCTACCGAGAGATCATGCGCCGCCGCACCCCTCGAGCGGCACCGCTGCCACCGCTCCAAGCGCAAGCTCGGCCCCCCACTCATCCGCGCCGTGCTGGTGAAATTGGCGCCCAGCTGGCGGCGAGCACAAACATTGGAGCCTGTCGTGCTCGTGAGACTGGGGGATTTTGCTGGACGTCGCCAGCTGCATACAAAGATCAAGTCGTTGCTGGACGCGCGCCATGATGACCGAGAATGGTGGTCACCATCGCGTATGGAGCGCGCAAACGTCGTGATGACTACGCGCGTCAGCGGCTACCGCGCACGGTCGGACGCTGGTTTAGCAAGTTGCTGCAGGACCGCCGCCTTACCGCAACAAAGGATCCTTTTTGCGGCGGTCCTGGCAGGACTCCTGCGGCTTCAGTGTCGAGGTGGAAGCGCGCAGCGCCAACGACGGCGACGTCGCCCCGACGTCCACAGCAGGTCAGCGCATCAGCGCAGTGTCTGTCACGCGACTGTCGATTCGACTGACTGGAGCGCCCCATACAAACGGCCAGTCAAACGGCTGGCTCCAGCGGTTCTGCTGTGAGAAAGGCCAGGATGATGCCGGAGCCCTACTCGCAAGCGGCGCGCGTAGTGCAGGCTCGACTTTGCAGCCGATTGCTCGCACACAGCGTGTGTCGCATCGCGCGCTGTCCCGCACAGCGGCGGCGCCAGACCTCCGGCA
>JAHQIV010000146.1:0-31817 GCA_030463285.1 Phytophthora europaea | reverse complement strand
ACGCCAACAGCCAGAAGCCCGGCCAGAGCTTCAGCGGAGCCTCCAACGGACGCGACTCCGACCTGCAGAGCATCCAGAGCGCGCGCGCGAGTCAATGGAACCCGGCAGCCAGCGCGCCCACGCCCTTCTCGACGGGTGGGCTGCTGGCGCAGACTGTGCGCTCCTCGGGCGACTGGAAAGCTAGGAACCTGGCTACGATCAAGCAGTTCTACTCCATGTGGACGACCCAGTTCCTCGAGCAGACGGGCGTGGACGACTCGGCGGCCAACCTCATCTCGCTCTTCCCGATCTGCTCTCCCGAGATGGTCGTGTCGGTCAGCTACCCGTGCGAATTCCTTCCCTCGACGAAGTTTCACGGACGGGAAGGTCTCGTGGACGTTATGCTGGGCTTCTCACGCTTCGTGCTGTTCAAGAGATTCGCGGTGTCGCGATACATGACTACGAAACAGCCAAACGTGTTGCACGTGCTGGCTGCCGGTACGATCTGGAACAAGTCGCTCAAGCGCGAGTTCACGTTCACCACGCGTGACGAGATCCAGCTTAGCCCCGGTGGTCGTGTACTGAACCTTCAGATGCAGATCGAGGTCGACATTGCCGCGTTCCAGATGTCGGACGCTGAGCGGAAGGCGGCTAAGGCGGAGCGTGCGTTCCAGGCCTCGACGTCAAAGCGTGTGTTGTCGCTGTCGATCCAGCACTTCCACGTTAACCGTGTGCTGGGTAAGGGCACCTTTGGCACTGTGGTGCTGGCCGAGCGCAAAAACACGGGTGAAATCTTTGCTGTGAAGATTTTAGAGAAGAGCTCGATGTCCAACTACGACAAGCTCCGAACCAAGACCGAAATGCGAATCCTTCGTGACGTGCACCACCCGTTCATCGCGCCGCTGCGCTTCTCGTTCCAGAGCCAGTCGCGCGTCTTCCTTGGAATGGAGTACTATTCGGGTGGCAGTTTGTACACACACATGAACCGCTTCTCGAACAACAAGGAGCACCGCGTGAAGATCCCGCTTGACCTGGACCGTGTGAAGTTCTACGCTGCTCAGATTGTGCTTGCGCTGTCGCACCTGCATGCCTGCGACATTGTGTACCGTGACCTGAAGCCTGACAACATCATGATCGACGTTGAAGGCAACATTGCTCTTGTCGACTTCGGCCTCTCGAAGACGAATGTGAACCAGATGTCGGGAGCGCGCACCATGGCTGGCTCTCCTGCGTACACTGCTCCGGAATTGTTGAAGCCGAAGCGCTCGCGTGACTACGGCAAGGCTGTGGACTGGTGGTGCCTGGGCATCTTGCTATACGAAATGCTGCTTGCCAAGCGACCGTTCCATCATCTGAACGTGTCGGTGCTGTACAAGCTCATCGAGAAGGAACCCGTGAAGTTCCCGTCTAAGTGTGGGATCCACCCGGATGCTCGTAGCCTGATCTTGGGCCTGCTTGAGAAGGACCCGAACAAGCGTCTCGGTGCACGCCAGACTAGTGACATCCTCACGCACCCGTTCTTTAAGGACGTGAGATGGAACTTGGTCCTGCGCAAGAAGATCACCCCGCCGTGGGTGCCTGCCCCAATGTCCATGGAGGAGGAGCGCATGAAGAGCCCCGACATCAACTTCGACAAGTATCTGGCCTCGAAGACGGCTTCTACAGGCAACATCTTCAGCGTCATCTTCCCCTGGAAGACCCCTCGCTCGCGCCACCGCCGTGCTAGATCGGAGATGGACTACGACTCGTTCGGCAAGTTCAGCTACGTGAGCGACACAACGAACTCGTTCCTCGTGGACGAAGACGAGATGCTTGACGCCGCCTTCACGGGACGTCGTAGCATTCAGCTGCATACTCTGGCAGGAGAAGCCTGAACCCACTGAACAAAAGACTGCGCCGTAGTTGTACCAGCAGATGCACGTAGAACACTACTAAGGTAAATTATTTTTTGACTGCGCGTTTAAACTTGTGCTGAAGCGACTTGTGCCACTACTTGCGGCGCTTTTGGTCTTTCAAGTAAACCAGGGCCGCATTCCGACCGCAGGCTCCCATGACACCGCCTCCAGGGTGCGTGCCAGCCGAGCAGAGGTATAGACCGTCGATAGGCGATCGGTAGTTCGAATATCCGACCATCGGTCGCATCCAGAAGAGCTGCAAAAAGATACGCCATGTTAGTGCACCATGTCTTGTACTGTTGTCAAGCAAGTGGTCACACCTGATCAAAACCCATTGCGCCATGGAAGATATTTCCTCGTGGAAGCGAAAATATTTTCTCGAGATCAGGAGGCTGTGGAGCATAGGGCGTCAATCAGTAAGTGAAATCTTGATGGAGGATATGAAACCAACCATACCGTAAGAATGTCGTAGTCGATAATCGATTTCGTGAAACCGGGGGCATACTCCTCGATGACCGAGAAGACTTGGTTCGCAAATTGTTCTTTTTTTCCCGGCTCGCTCCACTTTCCATCCTGCAACGCTCATTGCAGTAAGTGCTTCGGCACCACTGACCCAGGTTGACAAATTCTCACTAACCTTCGGCTCGTATGGTGTGTATTGCACAAAAAGCAGCGCGATATGCTTTCCTGTGTGCAACAACACATGATCATTGCAGTTAGTAAAATGTGATGTCGTCAAATTAGTATTTACAGTCATACCTGGTGGAGCAATTGTTGGGTCCAGCGATGTTGGAATGTTCATCTCAACTATTGGTCTTTTCGAGCAGACCCCACCTTGGACATCCAGAAAGGCGTCCTCGATCTAGATGGAAGCGAACCAGATGTGACACAGCAAGAACGCAAACTAAAACGCTGCAGTCTAATAAGTACCTGTTGCAGCGAATCCTCGAAGTGAATCGTGCCATAGTGATTTGGCATTGGCGTGTTGCCATCACCACTATTTGGAAAGCATGAAAAATTTGGCAATTGATCAAGAGCCACATTTATCTAACATCGGTAACAAGTTAGTACTGTAAACTAAAAAAATGTTTATCCAGTTTTTGCAAGTCAAACAACCACAATACCTTCGTCGAAGCGGACTCGCTGCTCCAGCTTCGCTTGAAATGAGTGACGACTTCCTTGGGTAGATCTCCTTCGTCAACTAGATCAAGCATTGTTGTGGCTGGACTCGCGTTTGCCAAGACGCAGCCGGATTCAATAATCTCTCCGCTCTCTAGGCGAACACCGCGAGCTTTCCCACCATTCACATTGATCGACCGGACGGGAGTGCTAACGTGTATTTCAGCACCAGCTTCGACCGCAGCTTTCTCGATGGCCTGCGAAACTCCACCCATGCCGCCTTTTACGTGCCCCCACGCACCCTTTATACCGTTCACTTCCCCCATGACGTGATGAAAGAGAATGTAGGCGGACCCAGGAGTAGACGGAGAAACCTGCGGGCAAGATGAGTTGAACGCACTAAAGAACAATGTATCACGATCCACCATAACACTTACCTTTGCCCCGATGATAGCATCGGTAGCAAGCGTGGCTTTCAGCACGTCTGATTCAAACCACTTGTCGAGGATTTTTGTCGCGGGCGCTGCCATAAACTCTACAAACGTGGTCAAGTCGCTCCCTAGCTTACCACAGCGGTAGCCTAAACGTGCGAGAGACTTTACTGCATCCACCCGCAGACTATTGCATTGAGTCATTGAGTCATTGAGTCAAAAAGGATTAGTACACGATTACTCCAAGTGAACTCATAGTCCCCAGGTCAACCCTTACCTTATCGATGCCTTCGAATCGAAGGCTGTGTAGAGATCAGGAGGTGGCTAATATCATGACCACCAATAAATGGAGTTAAGAAGACCAGCTCAAATCTATCAAAATTAACTCAGGAAGCTAATACCTCGTCCAGCATCGGCAAGAAGAAGTCAACCATTTCCTGCAACGACATTTCAACGCATGATTAGTAATATAGCATAAATCCCGACAAAACACAACCAATTTTACCTCTAGCATCTTGTTGTACACAGGGTATGCTTCTGCATCCGCGGTCGAGAATTGGGCTGGATAAACACAAATTCATGAGCATTGTTACGCACAATCGTGCCAGATTCTCCATCCTTACCGATGCTAGCTTGTGACTTTTGCATATCGCTCCCAAGAATAAGACTGCGACCGTCACGCGTCGGCGTAAAGGACGACGGGTCCCGAACAAAAACTGCATCACACAAAAGTTACCACTTGAAATCGTCCCCACTAGCAGAGTCCAACTTCGCACTCACCCTCCAGTCCGTGTCTGTGCAGATCGAGGTCTTTAATAATCTGCGGCCGGAAGAGAGAGAATACGTAGGACGCTCGGGAGAATTTGAACCCGGGGAAGATCTCCTCTGTCACAGCTGCCCCCCCTACAATGTGCCTCTTTTCCAGCACGCAGACACTCTTCCCGGCCTGGACGTCCAAGGTCATTTACCATCCCGTTGCGAGCAATCTACTGCTGACGCTTACCTTAGCCAGGTACGCCGCAGCGACGAGCCCGTTGTGGCCGCCCCCAACCACGATAGCGTCCCTGAAGTCACAATACATGAGCCATTTTCTGACTGGCCCTTAGACAGCGTCTAGCGGTTTACCATTTCTTCCGTAGCAACGCAGCAGCGGGCTTCATTCTCCTCCTTCGCGCAGCGTGGGAGATTGCGGAATGGGGGAGGAGCGAAGGTTGTCAACGCTGTGTAATCAACTTCAACCAAGAGTGATGGTCAAATGGGTCTGAGTACGTATCCAAACCCGGCCCGTTTGGGTGTTGAAGTTGTAGCTTGGCGCGGTATCGACATGTTCGAGGTGCAGATCGTGCGACAGCGGCGAGCACGTGGGACGCATGGCGGACTCCAGGCGCTGCGTCGTCGTTTATACATGTCTGTGAGCGATCGGTCCTTGAAGGTCTTCGCTTTGCCGCCTCCGTCGAGCGCTGTCTCCGTGGAGAGGTGCTCGGCTGTTCTTACCATCGCGCAGAACCGCATTATGAGTGTCCGGGTTCGAGGGAGACTGTTGCGGGTTAACGTGAACGAAGGCAACGCCCTCACGTAAGACACATAACAATTTTGTGTGAGAGGTATCTCAACACTTTCTGCTGCGTAGTGTGCGGTTGCAAGACCAAGATGAAGCGCTTCGGGGTGCCGAGTCGATGATGGAGATGTGGGGTACGTGGTTCATTGCTGTGCGCTGCATACGCTCCTGCTGGACCCTCACGTACGCTACCCTTTCCGCCAGACATCGACCCTCTCGTTGAAGATTCAGAGACACCCCCAGCTGAAGAAGTGGAGTGTGGAGTGGGGGACCTAGCCAGACACTACATGGGCAACCCGAACTTTCGGGGTCTTGTCCATGAACTTCACGATCAGTTTCACAAGGCGCTTGCGAATCAAGAAGTGCGCTACGAAGCACGCGCCTGACGGAAAACTATGCAGTAATCGAAGGGAAAGATGTTGATGTTGGGCTCACTTTACGGTTTAATCGTGTTGTCAACGGTGCAAATGATACATGCTAAGGGAGGTAGTGTGACGGCTCCTTCTGCACTAGGAATCATTATCCTGAGCGCAATGCTCCATTAGACGGGCCTTGACAGTGTCCAGAATAGAGAGCATTGCGCTCGATTCTTCGAGATCTTGTCGAACGACAGCGACTTGAAGCATTACTGGCAGGTGCATGATGGCATCTTCTTCCTCCGCAGCAGCCGTATCTCCGTAGTTCATTTTGTGGTAATTGAGAGCAGCATCGCGATATTTTTCGTATAGCTCGAGGCTCTCGGGGTCTTCAAAACCATAGGAAGCAACAGTCTGCTGCAGCTCCCCACTTCCGCCACCTACTCCAGCATTCTCAGCAGCGTTTTCTAAGCACATCCGCTCATGAGCTTCTCGAATTTCCTCCTCTTGAACCCCGTATGCTAGTGCTAGGATCAGAAAGACAGAGTACTTCCTCTTGAGATGATCCGCGAAGAAGTTGAGCACCTCGGTCGGCATCGGGGTTTTCCTTCCGTCACGCTTGTCAATTTCTCGCCTGCAGTTGGCAGAGAATAGCTCGTGCACCCGGCTCACCTTCTCATACACCAGCAGCGCCATTTGTGGGTGGGTAACTTGAGCCACTAGCTTCTCCATTGCCACTATTCGCCGAATCTCAGACTCGGCCTTTTCCTTTTCTCCTGACAGAACGCGGTGGCACCAGAGTTCGCTTTGAAGAAGAGTCACCTTGGAATCTTGTCCTGGAGACACCCAGCTTTTAGTCGATGTTGCTGTAGATGTCGATTCGTCGCTTGACTGTTTTTCTGATCCGTGTTCTTTGGGTTGGTTGCTGCGAGAGCCGCTAGCATGCTCTTCCCGCTTGGTAGCAAGAATGTGGCGAATTGCTTTTGTCCACAACTCGAACGTATTCTGACTGTACGAACCAAATTCTAAGATGCTATGCGTACTAGCATTTGGGTTGTTAGCAGCGAGCGTATTGACTGTGCTACCTGAAGGAACCACCAAGCTTTGACGTAACTCTTCGTTCAGCCACTAGACAAAACAAAACCAACGAAAAATCCATGAGTTGATGGGCGCGTTGACTGCATCCCGATAAACATGACAGTACCTCGTCGAGCTCGTCTGTTTCTAGTAATTTGCGGCGAAACAATCGCAAGTTGCCGCTATCGTCGTGCAGTGACGAGTATCCGTCGACCACATCGACTTTCATGTCTCCAAGCAGCATCATGTGGTGCAGCTCAATAATCTACAATACAGAGCAGAGATGCAGAAGGAGTTAGAATTCTATCTGGAGACCCTGCAACCAACACCCACATTTCACCTTGTCGGGCTTCAGTCCTTGCTCCCATCTCTCGCGACTAGTGAACATGAGGATGCTGTCTTCCTGCAGGGACACAAAGTACGGCACCCATCCGCTGATGAAGAAGATATTGCGCTCCAGCACCAGCAGTGTGTCGTTCAGCGTTTGCTGCCATGGCCAAAACACAACAGCAGGGTCAGCCCCCCACGAAACCTGATCTTGCAACCATGCTAAAGCTCCACCAAAATACTCACTTTGTAGATGATAGCCGTCTTGGCTCGCCCCAAACTCTTGGGCGTCCACGGCGTTTCTCGCAACGTCTTATCGTCTAAGATGATGGAGGCGTTGTTCCCGTCGTGCGTCAGCGTGTCCTTGGCGCTCTGTCCTTTGGCCAGTAGCGTCTTTAGCAGCGATGGCGGAGCTTTGCGCGCCGAGCTGGTAGCACGCTCTTCCGGCTCGCTCAGCGAGTCGCTCATACTTGCAGTCTCGCTGCACGAGCAATTGCAGCGACCTCTCACTTCGACCTCTTCCACGGGTCGGGTCGGGTGTAGGGTTTAGTGACGGGTAGGGTTTATTACCCGACCCGGGTCCATCTCCGTATTAGGGTTGAAGAAAGCTTAAAGAAATGCAACGTGCAATGCATTATCGAATCGTTCGGCTGTTGGGCCCGGAGCGACCGCCGTCACCTGCTGCGCATCAGCTGGTCTCCAGCTGCAGCCTCCAGCGCCATCAATGCGCCGCAGCATGAGCGAGCGGCACGGCAGTGCTAGAAACCCTCGCACGGGCACAGTGATGCACTCACTGCCGCGACGACGCTCCAAGGACGACGAGCTCATGCGCACGCCGTCATCTGCCTACGACCAGTTGCGGGTGAGCGGCTTCCCGCCTGTGCGTCTGGGCAGTTGGTATCGCTACCGCTCGCTCTCGCAGGAGTTCGACGACGTGTTCAAGCCCGAGTCGTCGTCTATTGCTCGAAAACCCGCGGTACGTTCAAGGGATCCACTAACGGAGCTGGTCGTGGATTGGCTGGGATTAAAGGGATTAATCGATGGTGGTGCCGTGGTGATTGCAGAACTTTCATGTGGGCATTGAGCTCAGGCAGATTTTGACGCCGACGACGGCCCGTGCGCGTAAGACGAAGATCATCTGCGCCATTGGCCCGGCATCTTGGTCCGTTGAGATGCTTGGTGAGGGTTTAGTACGGATGTCGTTGCAATTGCAATGTATTTGAACTGATTGATGGCCGGGTTGTTCGTGTTTTAGGCCAACTTCTGGATGCTGGGATGAATGTTGCGAGGTTGAATTTCTCTCATGGGGACCATGAGCTGCACATGAGAAGTCTTTCGAATCTAAGGGAGGCGATGGCTGCACGGCCGGGTTGCCACTGTGCTGTATTGCTGGATACAAAAGGACCAGAGATCAGGAGCGGATTCCTAAAAGGGCATACACCTGTTCAACTGAAGGTGTGCAGTCTTGGTAGGTATGCTGATGTGCTGACTTGGGCACTTTTGCTAATAGGTGTTGTTGGTATCGATCTGGATCTGATAGGCTGGGCAGACCCTAGAGATCACTACGGACTATGGTGTTGAGGGGGACAGCTCTCGCATTGCATGTACATATGAACAGCTGCCAACATCGGTATCGGTTGGGTCCAAGATTCTGTGCGACGATGGCAGTCTCGTGATGACGGTGATAGAGTGCAGACCAGAATCGATTGTTGTGCGGGTGCATAACGACCATCTACTGGAGGAGAAGAAGAACATGAACCTCCCAGGTAGCTTACTAGTACTTTGCGCGTCAGCATTGCTCGGTGAGTACGAAATATGACCTCGGACTGAGTTGAAGTTTTCCGTGTATACGTGCAGGGGCGGCCATTCAGATTCCCGGCATTACGGAGAAGGACGAGGATGATCTGCTGAACTTTGCGATTCCGAATGGTGTAGACATCGTTTCTGGCTCCTTTGTGCGATCGGCTGCCAATGTCCGCGCGATTCGCGAGTGCTTAGGCCAGGCCGGACGGCACATTCGCGTACACGCCAAAATTGAAAGCCAGGAGGCCCTTCAAAATATTGATGAGATTATCGCTGAGGCCGACGGCATTCATGTGAGTCGCGGGGATCTCGGCATGGAGCTGTCGCCGGAGCGAGTGTTCCTGGCTCAAAAGATGATCATTGGGAAGGCCAATCGTGCTGGAAAGCCCGTCGTCACCTCCACGCAAATGCTGCAATCCATGACGAAGAAAATTATTCCATCCAACGCGGAATGCACAGACGTCGCAAATGCAGTGTTGGACGGTACAGACGCAATGATGTTATCGGCAGAGACCGCGAAGGGCATGTACCCGAAGGAGGCCGTAGCAACAATGGCCAAAATTTGTATCGAAGCTGAACAAGCACTTGACTACGCGGAGGTTTATCGATTGCATCGAGCAGCAAACAACAAGAATGTCAGTATGTGCGAGTCCGTCGCGAGCTCGGCTGTAGAAATCTCGCTCGACATGGACGTGAAGCTCATCATTTCAATCACAGACTCCGGCGACAGTACCAAACTACTTGCGAAGTATCGTCCGAAAGCCAACATCGTGGCTGTCACATCTTCTACTCTGACAGCACGGCAACTATCGGGGGTGTCACGGTAAGGATATGCTGCAGAGTGGAGTCTTTTTAACGCACACAGACTAACACGTTTATCATTTTCTTGTTTTTTCTCAGAGGAGTAACGGCGCTGCTAGTGGATTCTATGACCGACGTGGACGATCTTACTTTACAGGCAATCGCGTTTGCAAAAGAGCGCGGTTTGATCAAAAGTGGTGACATTGTCATTTTAGTTCACGGACTCGATGATGCGGTATCGAAGTCCACTAACGTGGTGAAGGTGATCGAGGTTGACAAACAAAGCTACTCGAGTCCAAAACACAGCTTTTTTAGTGGGATTCACATACCGTTCACCTAATTGCACAAGTTAAAGAAAACGCTGCGAGTACAATTGTTAATGTCTTCGTAATGCTGTCAAAAAGTTGCCAATTGTGTCTATGTGGTGCTCTATCTAATTCTCTATTCGTGGGGTGCACGTGGAATTGGGATCCGCAGAAAGTCTGATGCAGGCACGATCGCTCGTCGCCCAAACGCTTCTTGTGCCTCCAGCGCAAGATGAAGCGTAGTGCGAGCCTTGAAGTCGGCAGACCAGTGGCGGAAGCGATGACTGAAATGCGTCAAAGCGAGTAATGTCGCATTCATTTTCTTGGCTGCGTACCCTGCCGTGAGAGCTGTCGAGTGTCCACGATGCACCGCCTGAAGGGAAAACATTCGCACCATTAAGTCAGGCTCCGGACAAATAATTCATCGAGTTGCAGCTGCAATCGCGCTGTGCTCTTCGTACCTGTTTCACCATTTCATGACCCAGTGTTGCTTCGTGAACCAAAACCTGTCCGGCGAAAGGCGTAGTTAAAAGTGGTGAAAGTGAGACACAGATTGCAGGTATTATATTCCAAAGTAGCAGGAGTGACGTACGTCGCAGTTTTGCGCGATGTCAAACATTCGCGATGAGTCAGCAGAATCGCCAAGAATGACAACTTTGCGTCCACGAGCCTTAGGTCCAGTCACCTGTAACGTTACAGGTATTAGCAAAACTTAAAGCAAATCCACGAACAGCGAAAGAGGCTTTGCGACGAACCTCGGAAGCGTGGAGTATCTCGCCATTCGGCAGTTCAACACTTTCTCCAAGCTTGAGTGTACGATACTTGGGGCCAGGCGGTAGACCGCGCTCGCGCAGCTTATCCATATTCAGTCTTCCAGGAACTGGATACTCTTCAATAACATATCTGCCAACACAACACAGTGTGCGCATTAGACCTCGCCACGAACTCGGAAAAACATGCAAATATTTTCATACCCGAAACAAGTGACAGTGTGCTTTAACGTGGCAGCTTTCACAATGACCCTGCCATCATCCAGTACATTCCACACGTCGCCATTCCCATCCGACTCCGCATGGACCCACTTCCGCGTCAGACTCTAAAAAATAAAAGGAACTATCAGCTCCGAACCCCACACAAAATCTAGCACTCTCCAAACTTACAGGATGCTTCGGTGCATTTCTCATAAACCTCTCATGCGCCGACGTCTTGTTCAGCATGACGGGACACACCAGTTCATGCACCGTGATCTTCAAGTTGGTCAGCCTCGTGCTGCTCGTAGAGAAGGCCGTGTTCAAGTAGGAGAAGAGGCCCAACGGACCATACACATCAATAGGTCGCGGCGCTCTTTCCTTCGTCTGTGGGTCTTTGTACTCCGAGTTGTGGTTGTCCAGCGTGCACAGAATTCCAGGAAGGCCGTACAGGTGGTCCCCGTGCAGGTGCGTGATGAAGAACTTGGTGGTGAGCGGCACCCGCACGACGCTCTTGATCAGCTGGCGCAAACTCCCCTCGGCGCAGTCGAACATCCAATTGGCGCGTGCCAAGCGCAAGCAGACGCCCGTCGGGCTTCGTCGCACCGATGGAGACCCGGCGCCAGTGCCCAGGAAGAGCAGCTCGAAGCCCGTGAACGGCAGCTGTGGCGGCGGCACGAACAGCGTGTTGCAGCTGCGCATCGGCACTGTCTTCAGCCGCGCCTGGCGCTCGCTGATGCGCGCGAATCGCGTCGACCGCTGCACAGCATGGGCCACCAGCTTCCCGGCCGAAGTCGACGCCATAATATGGAGACCGCAAAAATGACAATTACGAGATAATTGATGTGGTACACAACAACCATTTTTTAACAGGTGATGCCTGTAACAAGGGTGCGAAAAGGGGGTGGAACGGAAGAAACATAGGTATATTAAAAAAATCCGGTAACTTTAGTTCGTGAATTTAAGTGATGCCATTGGATAGTCGAGTGTTTCAAACCTGCTATGGCGCCGTTCGTAAGAAGCTCCGATGCATGCACGACACACTAGCTGTGCTTTAGCAAGTGTTGAAATAACTGTTTTGATAGTTGTAAGTCATATTACTCTTTTAACCTCTAAATTAATTGCCTATGCTCTAGACTCGTAGTGGAAGGGCATACATACTAGGACTCACAAAAGATTTTGGGTTCACCAGGAAGCTTCAGCTTCCCTCGGAGTGTGTTATTCGGTTGAAGACCCACTCCAAAGAATTCCTAAGTTGCGAGTTCTCGCAACAACTACCGACTGATTGAAAGACGACCACAGCATGGTGTTCGAGGCCCAGGACAACGACAGCAGCAGAGGCCAAGCTGTTGTTGGACTAAGCGGATTCTCAGTGTCGTCGACAAATGAATCTCCGGCAAAAAAGAGTTCGTCAGACTCTCTAACGTGACATGAGCGCCATTGCCGATATTTGCTGTGGTTGCAGTGCCGGAGTTATCGTCCACTATCCGTGATGCTATGATCGAGTGGCTGAAGCAACGCACGGAGCATGAGGATACTATAATATATCTAGTTCATTGTTCATCTCATCACTAGACTCACACAACTTTGTCAAACTTTTTCGCACGAGTTCGTCGGCGCCACATGTAGCGTTGCAGGAGCAACATCTTGTAGTTGCAGGAAAGGTGGAGCCTTTTCGAGGTTTCTTAAAAGCTAGTTGACTAACATCAACAGGTTATATGGCCTGTTCACCACAGCAGGGACAGTCGCTTACGGAAATCGGAAAGCTAGCACGAAGAATATAGTCCACGTAAGTCTGAAGTCGTCGTTGAAATCGGTCACTGACGCGAAAAATAGAATACTCCTCCAGTGTTTTTGGCATTCCATCGACCCAAATCAGCATGTGGGAATGAAGTGATCCGGTAGAGCTTTGGGACTCATTTGAAGCATAAAAAGCTTGCGTCGTTCCAAAAAGACCCCCCCCCCTGTCCTCTTGAGCACTGCTTGTTTTGATCATAGTCGAATAGAACATCAATAATGATTTCCATGATGCGGTGGAAGTATCTATTCAAAAATGACATAATGGACATTGGTATTACTAGCGTTTATTATAATGCACATGACTCCTGACTTACCTTGCGCAGGCAACAGGATTTTGTGTCGCTATCGTTCCAGTTCGAGCACGAGAAAATTCCTTATGGACATTCATTGTACTGTCGATCACATCCAGGAGTTCTGGGTCAATGTCTCCAGCAAGACTCGCAACTCGAAACGTGAGCGTACTGTCAGGGAAGACGTGTGAAAAACAAGGACGGTTGCCCTAGCGCCAACGGCATAGCGAATAAATTATGTCTTGCTTCCGATCGTTCTTCATTTGACCCCCAAAACGCTCTCATACCTGTTGATATTCCGGAATATAAGTCAGCAACGTGTCGATTCGTACGAACTTGGGACGGTATCGGACCATTGTCAGCCATCGCTTCAGCCGATCCTCTTGATGTTGGACATGGTCGAGAAGCTCGTCGCGGGTTACTGCAGCGGCGCTTGCGGATACTCCTGGAGCTAGTTTAGCACGGATAGAAATAGCTTGTATCGATCGATGTCGCGCAATCACGTCAAATGCAACTAAGGCAAACAAAGGATGTTTGGCATGCCATCTTGTTGACAGACGTAAGCAATATCGAATGTACTCGTGCAATCCAATTTTAATCTTGCGTGGCTCCTCCAACCATCCTCGACCATAAGGGAACAATTCACAAAAGGATAGCCACCAGAAAGTTGGATCAAAATCTGAGAGGATTGCAGACGAGCGACGAACAATCACATCTTGGCACACCACAGGTAGTTGAATCGCAGTCAAGTCGTTCGGACAAGTAAAGTCACTTACCAAAGCTGGCACAGTTTGCTCGTACAGCTCATCATCCTCTTGAACGCTACGATGAGCTGGCGTGGGAGCGTTATGCCGCCAAGTAGCTTCGTCCAATCCACTACCAGGTAGTTGGGTGTCTTGCTCCGTTCGATCCAGAACCACTGAGGTCAGATGCATTACTGGATAAGAATCGGGATGTCGCTCAATATTAGCGTACAGGTGGTTACTTGCGATATACCAAGAAAGCTGTTCATGTAGCCGTGTTGACCTCACCTCATACGTTTTCATTGTCCGAAGTTTTTGAGTTTCGGTCAGCGCTCCAGCCATTGTAACCCCAATTATTCCTTGTGAAACAACCTCATTTGGTAGTAAGTGAGCAGGAGTAGCTGGTTCACCACGAAAGTAATATGCGCGCGAGCGCAAAGCACTGTGTTTACCACCACGGATCACTGCCAAACATCGTGTGAGTTGGGCTAAGTTCAGCATCGCGTTTTCAGGCGACGTCGAGTCTTGGTATTCCTCGGGCAGTATTCCAATAAAAAGTCCATTTGAAATCGAAAATTTCGGAGAGCTTTTAAGTCGTTTTTGTCAGAGTGGTATCCGGTAACCTTTGCAGATTTGGAGAATTACTGTATCTGACGTCGTCCGGACACCTCGTTTTGACAATAAAATGTCTCCAAATGGCTGGTAGAGATCTCCGACGTTGTAGAAGGCGCGAAGAGAGCCAGTGACGTCGATCGGTGCTTTCAATAGATTCAGCATTGAAGTCACGAGGACGGGGGAGCGAGCAACAGTTGTGGTGGCGACTTCCGGTGTCGCATGCAGGCAGTCGCAGACACAACACACGGATTCGTCCATGCATTAATTAGACAGTCTCCGGGCGTATTCGGCATGAATCCGAAGCTGTACATCCGCTTTTATGGCTTCAATATGCGTAAATGAGTTAGCGGATCAGCTATCCTGGAACTGCGTCTCTTCCTTTCTCCTCGCGCTTGCCTCGCTTTATCCCTGTCATGTCCAGACGCCGATCGAGCTGTCTCTCTCTCGATTCTCCGATTATGTTCAGCGGCACTTCCACGTTGACTCATGGGCAATATGGACGGATTGAAAGAGAATACGCGTAACGCGATGCTTTCAAATTCGCTCAATTCGCATTTAAGCTTTTTTGTCGAACTTTTTTCTTATTTTCAATTTATAAAAAAGATGTTGCAGAAAATTTACATATAGTTATCGTCGTCTTCCCTACATTTTCTTGCTCTCTTGTTCATCTTGGTATGTTCCTACTTACTTCACTTTCCTACAACTTCTTCTGCAGTCTTCGTCTGCATCCCAACTTGCCATTGCAGTCTGCAAATCACGGGTCGTCCTTCGTCGTCAGCATCCATACTTGTTAGAGCAGTGCAGTCACCGTTTTGAATCGTCACTCATCAAATCGGGTCAATCACGGGTTGAGTTGGGGGACAGTAGTTGTAGCACCATCGTCCAGGATACCCAGCGCAAGTGCCTGGGCCTCATCGAGGACATCGATATCGTCACGGTGACTTGCGCCACAGAGGATACCGTTCCAGATATCAACCTTCTCGATACTACCTAGCTGTAACAAATTACCAGCAACAAATCGCGCGTCGTCAATATTGCCGCTCCAGACGGTCACTCGCAAGATGAAACGTTGCTGCGTAGCGTGCGTGAGTGTGCGTAGAGTCGCAGAGGCAGATGGGAAGTCCGACGAGGAACACGCGTTGATCATATTTAGATGAACACCTCGGGAAAATGTGGTCTTGCCATTCAGGCGGAAAATACCTCGCGTAGACCCCTCTTTGCCAACACGCCCATGCATGCCAGCAACGGTGGTTATGGTTTCTTCACGCTGCTCATCCGCGTGAGCTTGCTGTAGTTGCTGAAGCAACGACATCCGTGTTTGCCGTCGTTCGCCGGTAGTTGCTAAAATGCTATCACTTCGCATGAAAGCATGAGTACTGGGACCGAGTGCATGGGACGCCTGCTTGCTGCTGCAGGCTGCACCCGATAGATAGTTCATCAAGCAACACGTAATTTTTTTGTTACGCGAAAGTTAGCGAAAAAACGCCTCGAGCGTGCTGCACCTGGCATTTAGTATCAAGGATCAAGCAACGCGCATGGGTACTGGGACCGAGTACATGGGATGCCTGCGTGCAGCTGCAGGCTGCACCCGACAGATAGTTCATCAAGCAACACGTAACTTTTGGGTTACGCGAAAGTTAGCGCTAAACGCCTTGAGCAACATTTAACGGATAATGTAACGCGAACGTTGCCGCTAAAAGACTCAGGCTACACGCAACTGGATAATATACTATCCACACAGGTATAAAATTAACAGGCCGGTGTCTATACATACTCATCCAGGCATCTTATAAGTGATACTGTCATATGCGTGTATATAGAGATTAGTACCTGCAGTCGTATCGCCCTAACAACGCTGGCTAAAATCCAGAGAATAAAAATGCTGTCGCGCGGATATTGCGGCAGCGAAGCAGGCGCAGGTAATGCGCAATAGCATTTTTATTACTGGGCGTCGGCTCGTGCCGTAGAGGTGTCGATGAACAAGAAGCTAAAACTCGTCAAATTGTTCGCTTCCCACATTTTACAGCCGCGTGGCGGCGCGGAGCGTATATGTGGCGTAAGCGCAAACACTGAGAACCAGCCGAGGAATCGTGCACGGCCGTGCCGGGCTCACTTCAACTTGGCTGTCGCCTCGTCACATTGCGTGGCGCGTCAACTGATCAAACACACAATTCTTGTGGCATTGCCCCCCCCCGTGGACACGCCATCAAACCACTTGTTTGCAAGCCCATGTGGTTAGGTACTGCGTGTCGTTAAGCGCTCGTAAAAAATATAGCTGTAAAGCCCACACTTAAAGCTTTCGAATGCAGGTTTTGCGGCATCGATACAGGTATTACTTTTTTAGATACGCATTGATTTATGAACTGCTAATTCTTTTACGGACCGGAGAAGTACGGTATTACTACTGTACCGGTATTGTGCTTTGCAGCAATTTTGCCGAGCTCTATTCTGGAAAGCAGCTACAGTAAATATGTGTTACAAAAAAGTCATGGTGGAGTAAACCGAGCGCTAAATAGTCCAGTTTTAGTGAGTGCTCTTACTTTATTAATAGCCACCACCGACCTCTTCGTTCCCGCGTCAGTTGTGCGCTCGCGCGGAAATAACGCTAAGACGCTGTACACGCCCGCAAGGAGAAGACTCTAGTGAAGCCGCTCACGACTGCACTGTGACGGTGCTCATTCAGTCCAGCACGCCCTCCTGCACCGATCGCGCAACAAGTCGTGGAAGTGTGGCCTCGATACGAGAGATGACGCCTCTCGTATCGAGGGATGTCTTCGTTAACTATTCGGTGCTGATTGTCAGTGTTCGCTTGCAAATAGGTGGGTGTTTGCGAGCGAGTGGGAAGGTGCCAGGGTTCCGCACTTTAAATTATGCTCGAGAATATATGTGCATACTATGTATGACATTGTGTATTGTAGGCTCACACTACATTCAGTCATATTTCTAGCATATTATGACTTATGGTTGGACTACTCCTTGCCAACCGTGAAGGACTGGTTGCCGCTCGCCTAGCCTTCCAGTCTCTCGTTTTGCACTCTGCCTGATCACTAACACCCTCATTCGATAACAAGCACCACCACCAGCAAGTGTCGACCTTCCCCCTCCTACTCAAGCACCCCAATTTCCGCCATGAAGTTCTCCAACAAGGATCTGTGCTCGCTGCTTTTTAGTGAGCTTTCCCCCCGGCAAGTCGACCTGCAACTCGTGCAAGAAGGTCTACAAGGAAGGCCGCGGTTACACCAACCAGATGCATCATCTGCTAAAGAAGCACCCCGACTACCTGCAGTTGGCGGAGACTGCGTTTCGGAAGGGCAACCGACTGGGACTTTCTCTGCCCGACCAGCGGACAAACGAGATCTTCCGCTGGATCGAATGGTGCGTCGTGGAGCGCATGCCGGTGAGCATTTGTTAGCGCTACCTCGTTCGCAAGAACGCGAAGATGGACCCGATTGCTGCTGCGACGCTGTCGAAGTCCATCCACCTTCTCTACGGATTCGTTCGTGACGTCATCGCCGCCAAGCTGCCTGATCGTTTCGGGATCGTGCTTGACGGCTGTACCAGCGGCGGGCGCCACTTCGTCGTGATTTTGGCCGTCTACAACGACCCCAGCGTTGTCGGCCCAGCTTAGCGTAACCCTAACAACGACGAGAGCATCCAGTGCCTGTCTCGGCACTTCGTGCTGCTTGCCTTCATTCCGTTCGGCGATGAAGAAAACCTGGGAGCTAAGAGCCTGTACGACCTGATTGCCGACACCCTGGCGACCTTCAACAAGCCATGGAGCTCGGTTCTCTTCATGGTTGGCGATAACTGCTCCGTCAACCAGTCGATTGGTCGAAAAGCAGGAGCTCTGCCTTTCATTGGCTGCGCCAGTCACCGGTTTCAGTTGGCCGTAAACGACTTTCTGTCCGATGATGAAGCCTTATTGGCTAAAATGCATGCTTTGATGAAGCATCTCAGCAAAATCAAGTGCCGCGCCGCGCCGCGCTGCGTAAAGTGACGCCGCTGGCACCAGTGATGCAAAACGCGACGCGCTGGTCGAGCACGTTCGCCATGCCGGATCGCTACGACAAGCTGCATCCAGTTCTGCTGACGTTGGACCACGCGACGGTGACGAAGCATGACATTGCAAAGGTTTTGCTTACGGAGGAGGAGTCAGCTCGCGCAGACGACCTGCTCCACACACTGAAGGAGCTCAATGAGGTGACGAAAGCGCTTCAGGACTCGACGCTGACGCTGGTGAATGCTCGCCGCGCGTTTGATCTGGTTGCAAGCAAGATCTTAAGATGGCAGCGCGCCTGTCAAGTGATGCGCCCGTCGTCAACAACCTTGACCTGGAACGTGGAATCGTCAAGATCATCGTCGGCTCAAGGCTGAACGCGCGTGAGCAGGCTGCGTGCGCACCATTCAAGTCTTCGGATGGTGACTCAACCCCTGCCAGACTTCTCTTTTTTTTGCATCTGCGTTCACGCACAAGTCGCGGGCTGCGGTGTACATGCTGCTGGAGTGGGTGCCACCCACTTCAAACGAGTGCGAGCGTTTTTTCTCGTAGGCGAAACTGGTTTATTCCGACTTGCGGAAGAGCATGGACCCTGACACTCTCGAGGTACTGATGTTTCTTTCATTTAATAAGGACTGGTGGGATGCAACGAGTGTGCAAGCGGTGAGGCAAAATATGCGTAGGGAGCTTCGTGAATACCCCGTGATATCGCCGATGAAGCGAGAATGAGGAGGAGCGTGCAGCAGAGAGAGCGGCGCGCGTGTCGACCCGAGCAGCGATCCAGCGAAACAGTTGCCGAGGACAGACGGGTAAGGAGGAACGCTCAGGAAAGAGAGCGGCGCGCTCGTCACGGGGATTGCAAGCCAGCGAAGCAAGTGAGAGTAGCGCAGAGGTTCCGGTGGGAGAGCAGGCGAGTCCGCCGATAGCGTTAAGGGGCGATGATCGCGATCCCGGTTCTGTAGAGCAAGAAAGATGAGACAGCTAGCGCCAGGTGCGTCGGGAGCGCAGTGACCGCCGGCGGCTTCGGAACGACGAAACATCAGGGAGACTAAGCGATCGAATTCTTGATGCTCCTTCGCTGACTAACGACGAGCTTGAATGGCTAGCAAAAAGCCAGCATCTTTTGCAAGACCCCCGTCTCGCGTTAGCGTACTATTATTGCTGTGGCGTTGACCCTGCGTCCTTTGTGTTTGGTGACGAAGCGCTTTGCGGGGAAAATGGAGAAACGACGCGGTCCCGAATTTCAACGATGCTTGATGATTGTCCCGGCGCGGCGGATATTGCAGAATGCCAGCGATTGGTGGCAGCGAGCGCAGCCGAAGCGACGTCTATTTGGGCTTGTGCGGCATGCGGGCGGATTTTGCTGCAGACTAATTCCGATGATATATATTTTTCTTCACTCTCTCAACTGGATGCCGTACTCCAGTCTGATAGTGAGCGAGCGCTGTTAATTGAGGAAATACCCGAGCCGGCGTTACGTTGTTATCGGCAACTTTATTTTTGTGGCGACAGCATCTACTACTTGATTCCCGAGTTGGTGCGCGACCCCGACAAGATACCGCTCTGCCAAAAATGCCGCGTTGATCCACGTAAGAACGAATTTAGCGTCGCTGTAGGTCACGACTATGGGCGTATTGGTATGCCCCCCTCTCTAACCGACACCGCGCTGTGGTGTATCTCGCCAGCTCGAAGCTTTGGCCTTGAGATCTCGCTGTCCGGAAGGCATTCGAGAGGCCACGCGATTTGCTTTCCTACGAACGGACCGTTTGAACTTTACCGAGAGCTGCCCAGGGTAGATTCTGGAGGTGTGCTCCGCGTCACTTTCATTGGATCTCGCGAGCTGTGGCGTGTCCAGCGAACAAGGTTTTCCGCTCTTTAACAATTCCGCCGGATGACGTTTACAAGTTGCTGACTGTGTTGAGTACTATCAACAACGTTTTTCGCGAGGAGGAGATTGAGGTCGTAGACACGCTCGAGCGTAGAGAATTACTACGCGCAATGGCGTCTGATATCGAAGCTAGGACCCATATTTCTGAATCTGCGGTTGTGACTGTGATTGACGAAGAAGTGGGGGCCGACAGCAGCGACCTTGAGGCGGCTTCCTGCGATGCGAGCTGCGAGGTGGTTATTCGAGCGTCGGCTGTTCTCCCACATATTGAGCAAAGCGACCGGGGGGTTGTTCACGAGGTAGTAGACGCTATGGCTGCCGCGGTGGGAGGGGGGGGCTGCGGAGAAGTGATCCACCGGTAATTCCCATTTAAGTGTGGTCGGTCGCCGTTTGTGGAATGGGCCAACAATGCAAAGCTTTTAGCTAACGTATTTCCCGATTTGTTTCTCGCTGGATCGCATCCTCTTCTTGACATTCTTCGTTATCGTTGATATGCCAGCCTATGCTACGAGCCCTAGTATGAACAGGGCACAAGTATTGTGCTTTGCAAACGTTTTGGCAATACGAGCTCCAATCTGCTGGATATATACAGTGCCCTATTGGAATTATATCTTAATCGGGTGCATAAAACTACGCTACTTTAAATTGCGCGGCGGATTAACGTATTGCCGCCAGAATTGCACTTTTCAAAGTGCAATTCTGGCACTTTTAGCATATTCCTCTCCCGCCTATAGAGGCTGCGTCTTACCCACTCACAGTCGGCATTTCACTTCGGAAACGACAGGCTGTCATGACGTACGCCAACGACTTTCGCTGGGGCGCCGTCATTCTTATGCATGTCTACGGCATCAGTGTTGGGTACGTTAGCTACATATTTGGGCCTAAAGTGCGCACGCTTCTGCGCTGGTACAGTCTCTTCGTGTCAACTGGTGTTGTTGAGGAGAAGAAGAAGCGCGTCAAAACATCCCGCTGGCCTTCAGAGGTGGTCTCCCGCGTTAAACAATACGTGAAAGAGAACCCAACATTTTACCTAGAAGAGCTTAAGTCTTTTCTGAGCGATACATTCCCAGAGCTATGTAGTGTTTCCACTAGCACAATATGCAGGGCTCTCAACTTCGACACAATATGAGCCGAAAGATTCTTACCAAAGCGGCCCGAGAGTGCGTTCCGCGAGAGGTTGATGAATACAAGGCCAGTCTTCAAGTAATCTACTCCTACCTAGAACAGCTTCTATTCATCGACGAGACATCTAAGGACGGCAGGCATGCATATCGGCGATATGCATGGTCAAGGCGAAACCTTAAAGCGGTCGTGCGTTTGCCTTTTGCAAGAGGAGAGAGGCGTTCAATACTTGCCGCTCTTGACCATCACGGATTTGTTGCTTGGGCTACAACACCTGGGACGTTTACCAGAAACTTGTTCCATCGAGCATTCGTGTCCAAGATTATTCCTCTTCTCAACCGTGGCCACATCCGCGGTCTATCGTCATCTTAGACAACGCGAAGATTCACATGTACAAAGAGCTGGAAGAGGTATGAATTATTACGAATTTTAGCATCCGGAATCAATGTTCTAACGCTAATGTATGTGTCTGTTGTGGTTTCTGTTATTATTATTGTTATGGCTGTTGTTGTTTTTTCTTGGTACATGCTATGCATCAAACTGGTGTAAGACTGCTTTTCCTCGCACTGTGTTCGCCACATCTTAATCCTATTGAGGTGTGTTTCGGGCTATTGAAGAAATGGATACAAAAGCACGCGAACCTCGTGTTTCCTCTCTATCCGGATCGAGTATTGGAGGTTGCAATGCGTTCCTGCTGCTCCAAAATGGCTCAACAAGAAGATCCAGCTCCTGGCGTTCTAAACTTATATGCACATTGCGGTTATGTAAACGGATCACTTTGTAGTGAAAAATTCACAGTTCAGACGTACGAGGAAGACGAAGAAGAAGACGCCAATTAAATTCAAAGTATTCATGTTTTGTGTTCCTTCTTCTCGTTAAAATGATGTTCTCCCTCAGGAGTTTGGTCGTACTCCGGGCTGAATATGATCAGAATCTAGCACGTCGTCTCCGCTTGGTTCGGGAAGCTGTGGTGTGCAGCCATGGAAAATTCCCCTCGAAAAGATATCGTGATCGGGGAGCCGAAGGGCTGCTCGAATTGTTGAAATGCAAACAGGTACCTTTACCCAGGTGCCGAACAATTGCACTTCAATCTCTCCATAGTCTTCCTCTACAGCATCCTGCCATTGTTGTTCACTAAGCAGGGCCATTTCGGCGTCTAATGCTTGTGCTTGCCTCGTAGTATTGTCGCTAGGAACGGTACGCGGTGTATCATCGGGGTGGCGGGCGTGGTGTTCTGCAACGTGATGCACAGTGATCGGTCCGAGTTCAATACCCTGTTGTTCTTGCATTGCAACAACAGCCTCCACGGCGCGAGCCATCCGAGATGTTGATGCTCTGTACTTCGTAGGGTTTTGCTTCTTGGGGGGGGGGGCTCTAGATAGACGAAAAACTTGAAGTCAAATACCTCCAGTATTGGACGACACTGTGAAGATGCCTCCAATGCTAACTTGTCCTTTTCTGAGTCTACCACACACGGCCATCGTGATTGAAGCAGGTCCCAGAAATTCTGTGTGGTTAAAGCTTGGTTATCAACTCGTCTGGCGGAATTTGTTTGCTTGAAAAATATCGCTCCACTTTCTGTGATCTTAGCATCACGCCACGTCTCGACGCTACTTAACTGCTGCATCACCTTAGCCTTGAACACTTCGAAACCTTCGATTGGAATAAAAGCCACGGCACATTGTTTTCTATTGCGAGGTGCAGAGCTCCGGAGGCCAAATCGAACAGTGAGCAAGCCACGTAACGTATTGGTCGAGAGAAGCTCTCTTGTATTTTCTGTCGCGGCTTCACCAGGTATGACGCTCATTTTTACAGATCACAAAAATTGTTATATCAATTCATTTTTTAAAAATGACTCTACAAGTCAGATCAACAAACCAAGCTTTTAGTATGAAAACTAGCTATACAATGTAATAAACGAGTTCCGCTGGTATTATATCGCATACTTGTTCACAACCTTGCTTAGCAGTGTTCCCAACGTGTAGCCAAATAGGTCACCGAACTCAGCTTCACCCTAGCTGTAGATATTGCGCCCTATTGAACATTGAACTCCGAATTAGTCAATACGTTCAATAGTACGCATTGCCGCAGCCGCCTACCTTCTTCCACTCAAATTCTTTGATAGCACCGATCACTTGGGTTTACTCGACTATCCGTCGTTCTCGGGTTTTTGCAATAGAACGCAGAGATTGGCAATAGAACGCAGAGATTAGCTAGCCGGGTCTGAGCACAATCAAAATATGACACGAAGGCGGCGAAGCTTTACGTACTTCCTCCTCTGCAACGGAGCACTGACAGCACCTTCCAGGGGTGCTCAATATGGAATTTATAATGTATTGATCAGCATGTTATCCCATAGAATCATAACGCAATGTGCTCCGCTTGCCGGACAACTCCCGCTGGGTCACCGCGAACCTGTTCGATGCCTGGAGCCGCGTAATTCAGCCACACTCGCCTCAGATCCTCCATTCTCCAACTGGACCTTCATCGTCATGTTTGTAGCTGCTGGCGAGTCAAGTCCCCCATCGCGGGCTGTCACTCTGCCGCGATGGGGGACTTGACTCGCCACGACAACAGCAACGCCGCCATTATTGCCATCCACGCCCTTTCCCCTTGTCCTGAAAAGGCCCGAGAATAGTATTTCAGCAGCCTCGGCTCGGTCTACTGCCTTCACCTCCCGGCTTCAGTTACCGCGACGAATTAATCCGATTTGGGCTGTCCCTAGCCTTCTAGGCTATCCCAGTATTAAACTAGAGATCCACAAAAAATTGTTGGAGAGGGGCTGTACGAACTGTACTTCATAAAGGTAGGACTCGCCCCCCTGATTTGGGAAAAAAATATAACGTTAATATAATATATGCAGAGTTTATAGTGATGGTATTGCTCATGGGTTTCCGTGCTGCTCACTCAGTTAATTCAAGTAGTGCCGGAGACAACAGTGCCTAGATGCAAAGTACTAGTAGTATTGTTTAATAGTCGTCGTGTCATGTCGCGCCTGTAGGTCGATAAAGCATTGCGCATGAGAGCATCACCAGGATAAAGAGAAGCGGCTAGTGGAGAACTAGGACGAGGAACTAAAGCTGCTTAAGGAGCACGTTGAAGTGGTCCGGAGTGCTCTGAGGCGGAAACGTAACGAGCGGCAGACATGAAGACCGGAATGCGTGCGGCCCTGAGCGACGAACGCGAGAAAGCTATGCACGGCAATATATACCACGGAGGCGCAATCGCAATATATTCTCAGTAATATATATTAATAGTGCTGTAATACATCGATTTATAAGTCGCTCCAATGCCAGTAGCCTTACATCAGCGAATCCAGCAGCTTCAATCCTAGCTAACCCTAATATACCTCCCATCCCAGCTTGGGGGGTGTTTAAAGACATCGCGAGATAAGATCACCGTAGTTCTCGCTGTTTTCCCAAATAATTTCATATTGGTAGATGTTCTTAAAGTCATACCCATGAGGGACACCACGGCAAATCGCAAGTCCCAGAACCCCCGTTTAACGACGCGACCTAACCCGTGTCAGGTTCGCAGACCAAAAGAAACGGGGCAGAAGGAAACGAAACTTATGTTACTGACCGTAAAGAAGGTAAAGTGAGGGACGCCAAAAACGTTAAAAGCAAGTCAACAGCAATCTCACCGTAATGGGGCTTCGTCCAACTAGAGCTTTGCGTAGGCTGGGATAGCTAAAGAACTTTGATTGAAGCAAATGCGGGGCGGTAGTACGGTGCATTTGTAATATATTTGGTGATGACTGAGAGAGCTGCGGGGCTTTTCAAAAATGAGGAACACTATACGCAGTGATGACCCACCATAGATGCAGAGTAAATTCAGCTTACCGCATTGATGAAATTTGACATGTGAGTCAGGCTCACTTTCCTTCGACCAAAAGGGGCATCTAGTGCGGCTGCGAAGCAGCCGCACCATCTGCCCCGTGCACAGGTGACTGGCAAACTAAGCAAGTATTAATACCAGCAGAACACCATTGTTTTAATGATATAATCCGATCTAGGCGAGACAGTGAAGCTAGAGCTTACCGCGTATCGACCTGCCGTCGCAGGTATTTTTAACCGAATGCAAGTTACAAAATGCAACAGGTATATAATCTTAATCTCGACTGGATGTGTCAACAGGGACGAGCTGTTTTTCAAGTACAATTGGCGGGGTTTCAAGTAATGGATGTTTTCTGCACAAATCGATGGCATTTCGAGTACAGCGAAGTTCGCATCGGATGATTGCCCGAGTACACCTAAGTACGAAGTAACCTTGAGGCCTTAGAGAGACCGTTTCGACCGAAGCGTAGCCAAGGTCTGCAATGGTCGGCGCGTGGGCCGGAGTAGTTGTCCTTGCAAGGAGGTAATATCTATTTTCCGACGCCTTGCCCGCCATGAGCGAAGCGAAATTGGCGGTGCAAACGAGGAGCTCACCGGCCAGATTATCCAGCTGTTCATTGTACTCGCCATAACCACCTTTGGTGTCCGAACTTAACGAGTACTTGCAAAGCCACCAATGTGTAGTGAAAATCATCCGCACCCGTGTCAACATAAGTTTGGCATAATTTATGAAGCGCCTACTTCGCAGGTGGGCGGTATGCATTCTATTCACTAACTCAACTCATGATACCCGCAGCACTTAACCAAAATACCGATATAATAATATGCTATAGTCCCAAACCAGCATTACATATACTTAATCAAGAGGGAGGGGACGCGCCACGCGAACTGATGTCGGCTGTGTAGCAGCATACCTTACGGTACTTGCTATCTTAGCAAAAAGAATGGAAGCACCCACTGGAGATTATGAGTCGTTGTCGTAAAACTTCAATACCGGTTACTGGAGCCAAGTACCGGGCGGACGCCTAATTAGTGTGTGTTAGGCTGGCCACAGCACTCCCTCCAGGGTTATTGCTATCCCGAAGGCTGAGATAGGATATACGGATATGTAGTATCTCGAAGCCTCCCCCCCAAAAAAAAACGAATCGGTCTGGTAGCGCTGTTCTTATAATGCTACGTTTACGTGAAATTGTGCATCTCCTACGCCTGCTTCGCAGCGGCAGTATCTGCACACGATATACTGTATAGAGTGTGTATATAAAAATCTCGACCGGGTCGTTGTACTTGACGTGGTGCTTTTGCGTCACAAAGTGTTCGTAGAGTACGCTGGCATGCTTGACCCACTGCCGAAAATCGTAAAGGCAGATTGGCACCGATACAAACCGGTGTGTACCGGACCACACGTATAAGCCTCCTGGGGAGGCAGATTGACACCGATACATACCGGTGTACCCGACCACGGAATTAATCCTGTTTGGGCCGTATAGCAACTTCGTTCTAAGAACAATATTTAATCCTGGTAAGTGCCTTCGGTTACAAAGTGTACATACAGCCCAAACAGGATTAATTCGAGGCACACCATACCATAAAATATCCGACCTGAGGACCTATCGGACCTGTACCAGCAAACTGGTATATTATGTAAGGTCACGCAAAATGTACTTAATCTGCCATTGGCTGTACTACTCGGGCTAGGTGAACTAAATCCGGATGTGCTGTTCGAAACAGGTACGATTTTGCCTTGTTTATAGGCGCAAGGAAACGGCCTGTGGGCTGAGAAAAACGCAATAGACGAAATCAATAAAAAATTGGCTCGAGAGCCATGCTCTCTCAGGCGTGCAAAATCAACAATGAGCCCCAGATTTTCGTGGCGGGGTCCGCTATTAAAGCGTAAGTCCACTATTTAGGTTCTTGGACAGCCACACATCTCTCAGCAGTTCCCATAGGTAGATAATCTGCCAATAAGATCGTGCCACATAGTGGCGCAAGCACACGCGCCAAACCAATGGATCTGAGCCCCGCACATCTCAACTCAGAGCCCAAGCACACGCGCCAAACCAATGGTTCTGAGCCCCGCATATCTCAACTCAGAGCCCAAGCACGCCGACAGCAGCCGTCTTCTCCTCACTCGACATTTTTTAAGCCTGCGCGGACCTCCAAACGACTCCTCAGGCAGTGCAGCCCGCGCCTTGCCCCGCACTGCTACTCAGCTTATACCAGAGCCCCCCGCCCCAGCAAGAATACCTACGACAACGAAGCTCAGCGGATGAGCGCAGAGCATGTCTCCGAGGTGGCTGGTTCAACTCCAGCTGTCGTCTTTCTTCTCTTGCGAGTGGGAGTTCGCGTTTGCTGCTACGGAGTCAAGTGCGCTATGTTGTCACTTCTAAGCAAGGCGTCGATATTGTGCTAGCTCCTGTGCTATCCGTGCTTTATTTGCTGTTGGTTCTCTTTACTCTGTGTCGATCTAAACATGTAATAGACGTTGTATTTGCCTGAAAGATGTATGTGATTACTTGTGCGTCGTGACTACTTACTGGTTAGTAGTTGCTACGGACTCGAGGGCGTCTTGGCGGTCGGGATCTGTGATGGAGGCAGCGCGGCACAGTTGCAGGTGCCGAGCGATCATGGTGTTCAGGTCTCCCTTCAGGTACAGGTCGTGCAGATGCTTGCGGATGGCTGTGGAGCCGCGCGACTTGATATCGCGTGCGTTGAGGAAGGCTAGCACGGCTACCTCCGCCTTCTGCCCGAGCGCCAAGACTTGATCACGATAGTCGGTGGTGCTTGGGTCCAGCTTCAAGTCGTCGGCGACGAACAGCTTCATCAAGGCCACGAGCTGCTTAGCGTTTGACCGCTGTCTCTTCGGCGCGCCAGCGCTCCTGCGCGTACCACGCGAACCATGTCGCGTGAAGGTAAGTCACCGACGTCCGTCTGCGCTTCGGTTTGTCTTCTTGTTCACTTGGTTCCTGCTGACGTTTCTTGCTCGTGTCTTGTGGTGGGGCTCCTTCCATTTTAGCTTCTAGGTTATCCATGCGCTCGTCCTGGCGTATGATGTGCTGCAGTAATAGGTCAATCACACAGCTTTGACACTCGATGATCTTGCTCTCGTTGCTTGGTTTCTTGGGCGGGTGTGGTGCTTCTTGCCTTGGCTTGGGTTTTTCTTTTGCACAGACAGCAAGGTGCGACGACCACGCAAGCAGCTCGGCGACCGAAGCTCCAGCGTTGACAGCAGCAGCCTCCATGCGCGTGACAGCAAGGCCATCGGCTTGGAGCTCCTTCATCCGCGGGTAGCGCAAGATGAGGTAAGCTGTGAGCTCATCGACCACTTGCTGACTCAGGTTGTACATGGAGCTCTCCATCTTGTAGCAGTTCGTGAACAGTGAGCGCTGGACAGCGTTGATTTTCACCGTCGTCTCCGCGTCAAACGCCGTCAAGTTCATTGCCTTCACTCGGCCTCCGTGCTGTAGCCGCTAAGTGCCTTGCTAATCATGTGATCTTCTTTGCTTGGGTTGAAGATGTAGTTGAAGCCCTTGTTCGTTGTGCTCATGTTCCAGGCGCCTCGGTCGACGATCCAGCGATGCGTCAGCCCATGGCAGCCGTTTACATGCTGCGCACCACCCCGTCGGAATGAATGCGAGGTAAGCGCATCTACGACTCCAGCTGGGGGTGCGACGCGATCAAGCAGGCGGTTGACGTAGAAGTAAACCGTCGAAACGGAAGCAGCGGACTTCGATGTAGCAGCGACGGGCTTCGGAGCGACGGCAAGCGCGGTTAACTCGTCGGGGTGGTTCAGCACCTCCACCAGCGGTGTCGCCGGCGACCGACTGAGAGCAGCCTTGGCCGGGATCTCCGGCAAGTTGTAAATCAGGGCGACGGATGGAGCGGTCTGGGTGATGAGCGCCATGGCGACGGCGTGGAGTGGACAGGTGACGAAGTCTGCGTCCGGGGACAGCGACAGCCCCTGTTCCTCAGGCGTCTTCATGCGGATGAAGCGCACGAAGAACACTTCGGCGGCGTCAACTGAGAGGTTCTACTTACGGACGAGCGACAGGTCCGACGCTCGTCCAAACAGGTACCCCAGCAGACACAGTAGCGCAGCGTCCTGGTAGTCACTAGAGGAGTATGCATTTGTACAAATACAACATCATCTTTTTAAAGTCGCTCTTTGAGCACGGTGGTGCTTTGTTGACTACCTTTCCGTCTCGTTTCATACAGAAGCTGTCGAGCGTCTTTCCCATACTAAGCAACTTTGCTTCGACAATGTGTCGTTGCACAGGGAAGAGCTCAAACAGCCACATTTTGCTTTGCCTGAAGTATTGCATAGCGGTGTTCCGGGCAAGTGTTTTACCCTTCTTACCCGCATTCAATGCAATATACATTCCAAACATGTCCAATACAGACACAAACATTTACCTGTAGCGTCTTGCTCAATGCATCGTTTGACAAAGTCAAACTCTACATGTTCGCATTTAACAAATGCCATAAAGACACTTATGGCAGTGTCTTTGACACGCTTGGTGTTGCCAGGTTTGAGCTCGTCCAAGCCCATCCTTGGCGATGTGGTCGGATTGTTTGCAAATATGCAAGTGATATGCCCTACACTTGGAGTTTGAATGGCGATACACATATTTTTTAAGACCCTCCGACCTGATACGTCGGAACGACTGGTGAAGAGGACCCACCTAACCCTATACATTACGATTGGGCAAAACCAATTTCTAGATGCCATCTGATTCGCTGTTTTTAAATGCAAATCGGTGATTGGCCTTTCATGAGCCACTGTCACTTGTACAAAAATTAAGTAAGGTCGGATAAGTCGTCATATTCATCCATATGTGGCACACACGAAACAAAAGTTTACAAACTTCAAGTTAAATAGTTTAATAATCTCAGAAATCGCATGCTTTCTCAAAATCCACGGAAAAATAGAGGCTTTTGCGTTGAATATCCAACTGTTTGAGTAGGATATACGATTCCAGAGATGAGAGGAAAACGTTAAGTACGATGATGCCGGACCTGGGTTTGAACCTCTGTTTTGCGGGTTTTATATAGACTTAAGCGAGAGCTCTGATGTGTTGTACTTCGAAGTATGCTAGTAGCACTGCTAAAAATGCGATCGCTGTCTGTAGTAAATAACTACGCATACCGCTGCAGGTGCCTTTGATAACATGAGGTTGACGTAGTTTGAGGTCGACAACTAACGTTAGTTGCGAGCGGCGTATATAGTAGGAGTACAGTACCTGTGTGTATCTGATTCCGTACCGAGGTGAGTCTCGCTTATTCGGTGCCACATCAACGGAGGTTTTGCCATGAGTACGGGGGAGGGCTGCTGCGGCGACCGAAAAAGCAAGACTGGGGGTGGTGGTGGCGACCAAAGTCTGTTCGCTAGATTGATTGATAGTGCTTTGAATAAAATTGACCTTTTAGGCTCAGAATTCCGGGAACCCTCCCCTACGGAGAGTTCCTGGGAAATCCGTGGGTGGTTCCGCAACTGCATAATGGGCTCAGCACGTATGTGTCACGTAGATACTGAGGCGCAGGAGATGCGCAATAGCATTTTACTGGGAATACCCGAAGAATGAGGGTGTGCCCCAACGGATTAATTCCACGGTACTGCGTGCGTGAACGTAACCTCAGTCAACATTCATAGCACATCCTGAATGTAGCATCAAGCTGCAGCGTACGTGCATCCGTCTGGATAGTCGAACGCATCTTCTTGACCTCCGCGTCACGAATAGCCAGCAGTGTCGCTCTTCTCGCAGCCCAGTCTCGCCTCAGGTGGATGTGGGTGCACAGCGGGTGTGAACGCTGCGTCCTCTGCTCTAAGGGATCGTCAGTACCCACCACCACTGCAACGACTTGCTTTGAATTGCAGGTGTATCGCCCTCTCCATCATCAGCGAATACGGTGGTGGTGCTGAACAACGCGGAGCCCGTGCTGATGCTGTGGCTGAACGGCGTGGCCGCCGTACTCGAATGCTTTACCCGAACCAGGAGGGCGGCTAGGCCACGGCCGACTTGCTGCTGGGCACCTGCGGGTCGCAAGGTCGCCTGCCCGTGATGTACCCGGCGAGTCTGGCCTCGACCATGACCCGCAACCCGGACTACCCCGAGCGCGTGGCCCGGAAAGCGGCAACGCCACGTTCAGCGAGGGTATCAACAACGGCTACCGCTGGTACGTGCACACGAACCCGAGCGTGTTCGGCTACGGCCTGAGCTACACATCGTGCGAGTACAGCAACTCGAACTTCGCGGCGGCGAGCTTGCGGCGGTGAGCCCCGCCGGTCTGAACTACATGGTATCTTGCAGCCCGGACGACGCCGACGCCGTCTTCAGCGTTCACGGTGACCAACACTGAAAGCGTTACGGGCGTGGAGGTGCCGCAGGTGAACACTGGCCTTCCGGCCGACGCCGCATCGACGTACCCGGATGCGAAGTTCGCCGCCATCGTGCTGGTCGGCTTCCCGAACGTGGAGCTGGAGGCCGGCGCCAACACGACCGTGAGCATCGGCATCTGCGAGAAGAACCTGAGCTTCTACAACGTGAACACGACGAGCTGAGAGTTGGCCAAGGGCGAGCGCCCTGTGCAAATCATCAAGAATGCGGAAGACGCGGTGTTCAGCGGCCACGTGCAGATTTAAGGCGGCGAGCAGCACTGATATGAGTGGTTATGATCCATGCAGTGAGTTTTGAGGACAAACATATATTAATAGTGTAAAGCGTTAGTTAAAACACGATAGATGACACTGCACCATCGTAGTGTGCAGAAGTCCTCGGCAGCTTTCACTCCCTCCTGTCGGTACGGTTTTACTACGTGGTGGGGGTGCTCTTGCAGTGGAGACACTCCACGACCCCTATAAGTTTTTTTCGCAGTGTCGCTGTTTGGTGGAATTATCAAAAACGAAAATTAT
>JAHQIV010000145.1:0-31957 GCA_030463285.1 Phytophthora europaea | reverse complement strand
TGAAGCAAGCGGGCCAAGTTGAAACAGCAGATTGATTAAAGTGCAGCTGATTAAGATTTGCGTCCTAACCCGCTGGGTTCCGTTTTTTTTTTTCGTCGGGCTCGCCACGCACGATGGGAGTCAGCATAGCTCGTGCGGGACATGACGAGAGCCACATGCGAGGGCTCGCGTTCGCAGTCTGTGGTGCAGACTGTCGGCAATAGAATCGACAGGCACCTGACCAACTGCAACTCGTGATCCGTACACTTCGTCCACATGAGCTGGGCACTTTTCTGCCCAAAAATCCATTTTCTAGTCGGTCGTAAAACACACAGCGTTGTCCTGGGTCGAACAGAAAGGATCCGTTCGAAAGTGGGCTATATGTATTGAGAGACAAATAAACCCGTCCATTTGGAATGGGTATTTATCGCTCTCGCTCCAGATCCCATTTCGTGCTAACGGTTGGATTGGGTGATTATCATCTGACTTAGCGTGTTTCGATTCTCTCCTTGTCCGACGGACTGTCGATCAATTCAGTCGAGCTCACGGCCACTCGCTCGAGAAATAAATCTGGATAATAGCCAGGGAGACGAACTTGCATCTTCGGATGCTGCCGGGTTGGACGGGCCAAGCAAGCACATGAAGACCCCCATGTCGGGCAGCGTCTGGCAAAATGCAACGCACACGAGTCACACGAACGGTTCCACATGCTCGTTCTCATTTCAAAATTGGCCCCGTGATACACACGCACGGCAACAGCCCTACCATCACTCTACAGCAGCCAGCTCTACCTGTCCCAAGCCAAGCTGGTAAGCATGACGATTTCGGATGTCGTGCAGAGCGGACTCTTCGAAGGGGACAGCGACGACCAGCAGTTGATCCGCATCCCAATCCGCGCCGACGAAAGCGCAGGCACCAGAAGGAGGCGCAGTCGGCGAATGGACCCGCCGAGCGAGCGGAGCCGCATGTTGTGGACCACCGACGAGCACGACCGCTTCCTCGAGGCGCTGGAGCTCTATCCGTCTGGACCCTGGAAGGTCATCGCCGATCACGTCGGTACGCGAAACACGCGGCAAACCATGACGCACGCGCAGAAGTACCGACAGAAGATCGAGCGTCGGAAGCAAAAGGAGCGACGGGGAAGTATTGACAGCGCACATTCCGAATCGTCGTTGATCGATAGTACTGACCAGACTAGAGCAGCATCGATGACGGAGCCCGTGGATGCACCACCGGACGACGCCACGGAGCATGCCGTACTGCTGGAGTTCCTCGATAACTTCCATCCGAGCGAGATCGACCACGCCGACCCACTGCCCTACACACAGCACAGCGAGTTCCATCTTCATGTGGGCGACATGGGCATTGCGTCCATAGATCCGAGGGTGTCAGAGCCGAGTGTTCGGCCGCGGTACAGTTGAAGTTGTAAATTACATGTACAGACAGCTATTACATGATGTAATAGCTCAGAAGAAAATAAACGAGCGCTCTCGCTAATTGCTGTCAGTCTAACTGAACTCAAAGCACTTTCAGCTTCGTCACCGCCATGCAGCCACGTTACTGTAGTTTCTCCTGCACTGCATTGCACTTCATGTCTACGGTTGCCGCTCCGTTTCCGCACGAACGGCAGGTTCCAGCCGATGCATCATCGGAGTCCGCGCTCGATGACGCGTGACAACTCAATCAAGTTTGTGCGGTCGTGGCTGTACATGTTACCAGGTTGAAGTCTCCTGTAGCTTTGCCTTGCCGCACCGTTTCGGATCGTCTCCGTTCGTATGTGCACTTTTGATTCAAGTGGCCCCCGAGTTCACGTGGAGCGCAGCACCGACTCACTTGGTGTTTGTATCGGAAAATCCGTTTTTCAATCAAATGGCTGCGTTAATGCCCCGATGGGTCCGTTTTATGACAAGCGGCTCAAAAAGACCCACACGAATGCTTACCTCCGGAAAAGCCCTTCATTGCATCTCGGGTTTTATTCTCCTTAACCAATACAACCCGCGGGTGAATGCTTCCCACCAATAGTCCAACCCGTCAAAGCGCTGGGCTTTTCTAGCCGACGACCCCTCGGTCTCTCCCACCCACGCCCCAGAGCATCTATCAAGTGGATCGCCCAAGCTCACCAAAATGTATCAGGAAAATTTCCACTGCGACGATGATCGGGCGTCGCCCAGCGGCGGCAAACACGAACGTATCCTTTCGGGGGACTTGAGGCGCCCGACACCAATGAGGTTGCACATTGAAACCAGGCTCATTTCCCATTGAGCGTCGTTGTACTCGCACCTCAAAAGCTGCAAGTGATCAACCTACATACATCCGCCCACTCAACCACCCACCACCCACCCAACCATGACCATCTCGTCTGTCGTGCAGAACGGCTTCTTCCAGGATGGCAACCAGCTCATCCGCATCCCTCCACGGTCAGCCGAAAAGGTGACAGCAGCGCGGAAACGCGCTCGCCTCGCCCGGGAAAAGTCCAAGAAGCGCATGAACGACCGCAGTCGCCTGCTCTGGACCTCGGAGGAGCACGAACGATTCCTCGAGGCGCTCGAGATGTACCCGTCGGGTCCGTGGAAGGTCATCGCCAACTATGTCGGCACCCGATCGACACGACAAGCCATGACCCACGCACAAAAGTACCGCCAGAAGATCGAGCGTCGCAAGCTCAAGCAGCTCAAAGTGAGCATCACCGACATCCCCAAACTCGACGAACTTCTCCCGTGCTCTCCGACGACAGTTGACGGCGTTTACTTCGATGTTCCGACCGAGGTGATCCCCGCAAAGGCGGAGGCCCCGTCGGTGATCAGTGACGTCGACGATGATGTCGAGCGTGCACTGACGATGGAGTTCCTGGACGAGTTCCAGCCGCTTACGATGGAGCCGCTCACTGGACTTGCAGCGTTCTCCGACGACGACCCGTTCTGGCTCAGTATTGGGACTATCAGCGCTTCTTCAACGGCAGCCGTGTGGGACAGCGAGATCCTCTCGCTCTAAAAAGTTTTTTATGACTACATGAACTTGACTACAGTAGTCCCGAGTTACCGTCTTACGTGGTTAGTGGCCAGCAGTAGTAGAATGCAGTGAAATGCCTATGAATTTAAATCAAAAATCGGTTGAAAACAAAATTCAAAGGCTGTCTCGTCGAATACCATCTCCTCGATTCCCATCAGTCCCCAGGCACTCCGATAACAGAATCGTCACAAAGAAATCTTCGTCACGATGCCGACGATGGAGCCGCGGCCGTTGCTCGAGCTCAATGTGCAGCAGGCGATCGCCAGCATCCTGCAGAAACCTGGGTGGTGGATCAAGTGGCACGAGCCGAAGATCCGGAAGAAGTGGTTGAGCGAGGTGGAGCTGCAGCTTCTGCTCAGGACGTTCGAGCAGTCGTTGATGAGCTGGTCTCATGGCCAAGACCCACTCTGCGCTCTCGATGAGCTCATCAAGGAGCGCGATGACGCCAACAAGCATGACAGACTGAGAAATTGGCTCCAGGACATTGTCACCAATTTCAAGAAGGGTGGAACGAACGACGACGACGAAGAAGAAGAAGACGATGAAGAAGAGGAGGAGGAGGAAGAAGATAATGAAGAGAACATAGCCTCAAAAAAGAGGAAAAGGGGAGAAGCTGGGTCGGGAGATGGCGGCCGTAAGCTGAAAAAAAGGATTTGCGTTCTTCGACGAGAGGTCAACATGCGCGAGGCCTACCCAACGGTGAAATGGACGTTCAATCAGCTTTTACTACACGAACGGTTGAGTGCGATTCCAGTTGAAGATTGGACGATTGAATCGATCAAATTTGCTGTCGATGCTGCGTGGTTTTTGAATGATCCGATCATACCCGCTCGGGCTGCTGAGTTTGTGCTTGCCGTTCGTCGAGGTGTCAGCGTTGAGGACGCGCTTCCGCCGACGAACGGGTCAAAACTTTTGTCACGACTTCGTAAAATGTACCTCAAGATGCACTGCGAAAAGATTCACCACGAGCTTACCGTAGTTCGGAGCTACATTGAGAAGTATCTCGAGTTAGTGGCGAAGAGAAATAATCTGACTGCTACGACAGATTCTGCTCAAGCTGTGATTTGTCCTGCTGGGGTCGACGGCGTATGGATTAGCGACAACACCATTTCCGATGAAGTTGCAATGAAATTTAAAACTGAAGTGGCGGCATTGGAAAATGTGCCGGACGGAGAGAAGGATTGGCACCCTCACTCGGAGAAACAAGTGCTGGACCTGGTTCACCCGTCGCTCTTTTGCTGCGTGTTTGGGTTGACTATGAAGGACTCTAGTGCACCAGATGCAACGACGTTTAGCTCACTTGCAGAGCAAATGCAGCGCTTGCTGTTCGCAGGATCTGTGGCTGTGGAGAAGCCTCCAGGCTGCAAGACGGATTTTCAGTGGATTCCAACTGACATCCTCGTGGACGACGGCGGAGAACCGGGAAACGACGGGGATGTCAATTCACGCATTTTGTCGTACATCAACAACTTGCATCCTGATCAACATGCGGATCTGTACGACTCAATCGGGAAAATCTTTGGCCGGTTTGTACCTTTGTTCGAGCGAATGCTGGGTGATCAAGAAGCGGGTATGCCGGAATCCGGATTTTTTGTTGACATGGAATGCCACGATGTGTCCCAGGAACTTCCTCTACGCCCTGAAATTCCCACGTTGAATAAGCTACCAAATAAGCACATTGTAGTATCTCTTCGTGGCAAGCATTTGCAGGTCATCGTGAAGATCGCTGAGATCGTTTTGACCCCTGAGAAGCCGAAGTATGAAGGAGGAACCTGGCACATTGAGGGAACGCTGGCAGAAAAGATTGTCGGTACTGGCATTTACTACTTCTGCTGCAAGAATATCAAGAACTCGCGCTTGTCATTTCGTGCCGAAGTTGACGAGCCACTGTGCCAGCATGACGACCACGATGGGGCTGCAGAAATCTACGGTCTAATCGGCAGCGAGCTACTCGTCCAGGTGCTCGGATCAGTCGAGACCTTGGAGTCGCGTTGTTTGGTGTTTCTCAACATTTTGCAGCACCAAGTCCAGCCGTTCGAGCTGCAAGACCCAACCAAGTCTGGAGTTCGCAAAATCCTGGCGTTCTTCCTCGTTGACCCGAAGAACCCCATTCCTTCGACTTCCGTTATCCCACCCCAGCAAAAGGAATGGATGAAGCCACCCATAGCGCTCACGGACATTGACGAAGTGGAGCAAAACATTCGGTCGATGTTAGCCCAAGGGATGACTCTCGCAGAAGCTAAACAGCATCGGCTGAAGCTGATGAAAGAGCGTGCTGAGCCCGAGCCTCCGGAATACAATAGGCTCAATAATCCTCGCTATTTCTCGTTGTGCGAGCACTAGGTTGCAACGAAGTCTCAGCCGTACCAAGTTTTGCTCTAGTTTTGCAGTCCAACGTTGAATGAATGAAGTTGTAGTGAAAGGTTTTGACTTACCATTGCGCATAAATCGCCAAAGATCGTGTGTGGCCATGGAGCCGCGACCGTTGCTCAAGCTCAATGTGCAGCAGGCGATCGCCAGCATCCTGCAGAAACGTCGGTGGTGGATCAAGAGCCAAGACACAAATCGATAGCATTTCGAGTGCAGCGAAGTTCGCATCGGATGCTTGCCCGAGTACACCTAAGTACGAAGCAACCCAGAGGCCTCAGAGAGACCGAAGCGAAGCGAAGGTCTGCAATGGTCGGCGCGTGGGCCGGAGTAGTTGTCCTTACAAGGAGGTAGTATTTATTTTCCGACGCCTTGCCCACCATGAGCGAAGCGAAATTGGCGGTGCAATCGAGGAGCTCACCGGCCAGATTATCCAGCTGTTCATTGCACTCGCCAGAACCACCTTTGGTGTCCGAACTTAACGAGTACTTGAAAAGCCACCAATGTGTACGCGAAAACCATCCGCACCCGGTCGCTTGTGCCCGCGAGCTCGAGGACCCGGAGCTTGGTCCTCGAGCTGTTGGATTTGTTCTTGCGGTTCGTCGAGGTGTCAGTGTCGAGGAAGCTCTGCCGCTGCCGCCTGGGTCGGATCTTTTGAGCGCCGATCGTCTGCTGAAGCTCAAGCTGCACTGCACGAAGGTTGGCCGTGAGCTCAACGCGGTCCAGATCTACATGATGAAAGTTCTCTTGCTGATTGCCGAGAGAGAAGGGCTCAACGCAGATACAGACCCGGCTAAAGTTGTGTTTTGTCCTGCTGGGATCGACGGTGTATGGATCAGCGACAGCTTGATTCCTGAAGATGTAGCAACGAAGTTCAAGAACGAGGTGGCAGAGCTGGAGAATGTGCCGGATGAAGAGAAAGATTGGCACCCACATTCGGAGTAGCAAGTCTTGGACTTGGTCCATCCATCGCTCTACCGTTGTGTATTTGGAGAGACTGTGAGAGCCTCGAGCGCACTGGACCCTTCGACGTTCACAACTCCTGCTGAGCAAATGCATCGCTTGATGTTCACTGGGTCTGAAATTGTAGAGCAGCCTCAGGGCTGCAACACTGATTACCAGTAGATCCCAACGGATTTTCTAGTCGCCGATGGAGGTGAGTCTGGACAAGACGGTGATATTGGAGTGCTTACATTGTCGTATATCAACAGCTTGCATCCAGAACAGCATAATGGTTTATACGCCTCGATTGACAATATCTTGGGTCGTTTTGTTCCGCTCTTCGAGCGCATGCTGTCTGACCGGGCCAAGAGGATGCGGCCGCCGGCATTTGCCGTTAACATGATCGGCCATGACTCGTGGCGTGCACTACCACGACGCCCCCGAGTCCCGGACGTAGTGGAGCTGCTGAAAGAGACTGTGCCGATCTCGCTGCGAGGCAAAACACTGCAAGTTATTGTGAAAATCGCCGAGATCGTCCTTACGCCTGAGAAGCCCAAGTATAAAGGAGGGTCGTGTCATATCGAGGGCACAGCAGCAGAAAAAACTCGTCGGCACTGGCATTTACTACTTCGCTAGCGACAACATCAAAGACTCGCGCCTGGCATTTCGCGCGGAGGTTGAAGAGCCCCCTTACCAGCAAAGCGATGATGAGGGAGTCGCAGAGATCTACGGTCTCTTCAACGAGGAGCTCCTGGTGCAAGTACTCGGCTCCGTTGAGACCTCAGCGTCCCGGTGTGTGGCGTTTCCAAACTGGCTGCAGCACCAGGTCCAGCCGTTCGAGTTGGAAGACCCCAGCAAGCCTGGAGCTCGCAAAATCCTGGCATTCTTCCTCGTTGATCCGGAGAACTCAATTCCTTCAACGTCGGTGATCCCTCCACAGCTGCAGGAATGGACCACGCCAACTCTTGAGCGCATGATGAAGCAGCTTCGTCTCGTCGATGCGGTGGAACAGAACATCCAGTCGATGCTTCCTCGCGGTATGTCACTCAGAGCAGCCAAACAGCATCGTCTGAGGTGCTCGATAGCTATCAATGCGATTCTACATACGAACAGCCGACTTATGGAGCTGCGGTAAGATATCGCAGCCAGGTGAGACTACTGCTGATGGAAGAGCGCGCTGCAGCGCAAGACGATGACGAAGACACACTGGGCAATTCCCGCTACTTTTCATTGTGCGAACACTAAGCTACACAACGCCCTGGAGCCTGAAGTAGCTACAGCTATAGCTAATGCAAAGCCTATTTTCTCTTCGCTTTCTGGTAGGCCTCCATTCCCTGCAGCCAGGAAGTCCACGTGAGTCCATTCTCGCAGTACTGGCAGGTGACTCCCAGCTTGTTGATGTCCTGGATATTGCGGTACTCGTCGTCGAAGAAGAGCATGTCCTCGTATGCCACGCCACTCTGCTGCACGAACTCGTTGAAATGGGCGACTTTGCACGTCGGGTAGATCTCCACGTAGCTCGCAATGCTCTGCAGCGTCCTCATCTCTCCCTGTCCACCAATTCTGACCTTCAGAAGCCCCATACACTCCTTCGCCGCCTCGATCTCCCCCGTTCGCGATGCAATGGCGACTTTCGTGGCACCGAATTGCAGGTCCGTCTCGATAACATCCAGCACCGCCTGGACATCCGGCAGCAAGCTCAACTCTCCCCCGTAGCGATCAACCACAGTGCCCGGGTGCTCCGTCTCCGTGAACGGCCCACCATTCAGCACGTCGATGTAGGGACTCCACAGCGTGTAGTCGAGGTCGAACACCACGAGGGGGGGAACGCGTGTCCATTGCCGTGACGATGCACCATCACGCTCCGTCGTCTGCTGCGAACCTGAACCTCGCCCCATTCACTCTCACGATTGTGCTCTGGAGACCGAAATGGTGACCTTCTGGCAAACGCATAAGCCGGTGATAGAAGAGACCTTGGGTGACCGTCGGAGGTGTCCCAAGGTCCCCTCATTCCCCAATTTACTTCAAGACTTCCAAGCCTACCGACTCAACTCCATTGTCACCATGCCCAAGGCACTCGCTGAAGGAAAGAACCGCTCCACCGAGTCCAAGGACCCGGACCACGCCGCCCGCGCCTTCCGCAAGTGGACGTACGTCCCGGAGCTCGTAGTCTTCGACCTCGACTTCACCATGTGGTTCCCGGCCATGGACGAGCTGCACGCCGAGAAGCTGAGCAAGGACCTTGTGACGGGAGACGTCACGGACGCCGTGGGCTGGCAGGTGAACTTCTACCCGGAGATCCACGCCGTGCTGAGCGCGCTCAAGACGGACCCGCAGTTCCGCGACACAAAGATCGGTGTGGCGTCTCGGACGGAGGAAGTCGAGACGGCCAAGAAGGTGCTCGGCCTCATGGACGTGCAACTGCGCGGCCAGGACGGCGTCAAGGCCGGGAAGCAGTCGCTTGGCAGCCTCGCCGACTTCGTGACGATCTTTCCGGGCAGCAAGACGACGCACTTCCGGCAGCTTAAGGAGCAGAGCGGCGTCGCGTTCGAGGACATGCTGTTTAACGATGACGAGGAAGGGAACGTGCTCGACGTGAGTGCTCTGGGCGTGGTGTGCTCATACTGCCCGCAGGGCCTCACGGTGGCGTCGTGGCTGCAGGGCATGGAGGACTTCCAGCTCGCCAAGAAGCAGCAGCAGAGTCTGTAGACTACCACGTAGATATCGACGGTCGCTACATCAAAGCGACAGCATCAATACACGTAGATGAGTGTATACGTACGTCAGATCGCTTTGAGCAATAGCAGGCCAGTACTGTGTTGCAGTTCATGTCGTGCTTACTGTTTGTTATCTCAGGAGACTTTTGAGATGGCTACATTTGGTCTGCTTGGTACGCATGTGTGTCAGACATGGCTACAGTGATTACATGTATGCTTGCTGCTCTCGGAGCTGTACGCTGCGCGGCCAGGACGGCATCGGGGCTCGTACGCGACTGGCTGAGAGATAGGCTGTCCGAGTCGGACGCACCTAGCGACAGGCCACTTATTCTTTTGTGCCAGAGCAGACCCCCCAGGTGCTCGCTTGGGAAACAGCAGGGGGGGGGGGGGGGACTTACCCCGAACCTGCTCATGACCGGGGTAAGTTTGGTTCGGTTTGCCAATGGGCCAACCTTTCCAAGAACCAACACGTTTGCATTGATCTCTACCGGATAATAAGTTGGTAGCACGCTCTAACAGAAAGGCGATAACGTTGGCATTCGTTTCCAGTTAACACAATCCGTTCCGTCGAGTCTAAGGACGAAACCAGTGTGAAACCCTGAACTAACGAAGGTTTCAAAAACCAAAGCAGCCTCGGATGTAAAACGAAACGTGCCCACCTACAACTAGGCAAGTGTCCAGTGGGTACGAGATCCCTCGTACCGAGAAAGCCCCATAGTGTCGCGAGGGCATCGGAGCTCGGTCCCGACAGGGATCGGATAGCTACCAGTATCCCGCGCCAGTGTTGGCGTGTGGGTTCCGGAATCTCACAACCCTAAAACCGACCGATGTCCTCTGCTGGCGTTGCAAAACGTCTATGGAGCACCAAATCCAAAAAGTGAACTACCAGCACCAGGCAGTTCACTTTTGAATTTCCCTCAATACCCAAGTTACCGAGCATGGTCCGCATCCTTGCTCCAGCTACGCTATCAGCGCTCGTTCTCACCTCCTGCGCCTCCGCCGACAACTTCTTCTTCGCAGCTGAAGCCCCGGACTACATCAACGAGGTGGTGTCCAACTTGTTGGCAAATGTCAGCTCGGTCCGCGCGGACGGAGATGGCTACGCCGTCTTCGACTGGGACAACACGTGCATGTTCGGCGACATCTCGTACACTTCCGTGTTGTACCAGGTGGAGAATCTACACTTTCGTTTCAAGCCGGAAAACTTCGAGACGATCTTTACAATGCCAGTAGCAGTGACACCTGTCTAGTCAACGGCACCAACTCAGTGCTGGGCCAGGACGTCAACGGTTCGGACGTGACGCTGAACACGGTTCTAGCCGAGACTGCCAAGGACTACAAGGTGCTCTTCGACTCGTACATCGGACCTACATACAACCTGACCAAGGGCTATGCGGAGCCTCCCTCGCTCGACGATATCAAGCAGACCGCGGAGTTCCTCAACTTTCGGGCCAAGCTCGCCTTCCTGACGTTTGGACTGGAGGCCATGGACGGAGGCGATGACCACTCCGACTGTGCGATGACGATCGCCATGACTGTATTCCCTCAATTGCTTGTTGGAATGACCGAAGAGGAGATCAACGACTCTCATCCGCTCGAGTATCCGCTGGAACTTGGCCGAGTCGCTTGAGACTCTCACGTATGCGTCTACCGATGACCTCGCAGTTGAGGGCTCATACTCGAAGGGTTTGCGGTTTTTCAATGGCCAGAAGTCGACCATGCGTGCGCTGTGTGCGGCCGGAGTGGATGTGTATGTTATCAGCGCGTCGCCCCAGCTATTCGCCGCTGAAGCCGGCAACCTCTTCGGACTCGGCAACATGGTGCCAAACGATAACGTCTATGGTGTCCGCTTCAAGACCGACGATGCCGGTGCATTCACAGGAGAACTCGTCGACAACTATCCGATCACCTGGGGACCCGGGAAGGCGACAATCGTCACGAGCATTCTGCAGCCAAAGCACAATGGAACGGCTCCGATTTTCGCGACAGACGACTCCACCGGGGACTGCGAGATGCTCAACACAGTTCGCGACGGCGTTATCGACACGAAGAACCGCCTCAAGCCCAATTCGTCATGCATCAACGGGTTCTACCAGAAAGCGTGCGAGTACTTCGGTACCACAGAGCCCGACACCAACAATGCGTACATCCTGCAGGGCCAAGATAAAGCCATTGGCACGTGGATCACGTCGGGATTCAGTACGAAGGACGGTGAGACGTACGAGTCAGCTGTTGACAGCGTCAACGGATGCGCCCATTATCTCTTTCTCGATAAAGCCTAGGGAGTCTAAACTTGCAGGCTGCAACTAAGTCTTTAGATTATAACCAACACGCATCTCTATTTTACCTTAACTTGAAGCGATCCAACTGAAAGATGGCTACATGTACACCCTTTCAGATGTAGCCATCTACTTCGTCTGCGATCCGACGACGACCAGTCATTCGTAACGGTTTTGTTCACCCCGTCGGTTCACCTTTGGAGCTCACCTCGGTCGTTATGCCCCGTGCCAAAGCGAAAATGAAGCTCAAGGCGAAGCGAGCGAAGGCCAAGACGTCCGGGTCGTCCATTACGAGGCCCCACACCGCGTATCGGAAATGGGACCACATCCCTCGCCTCGTAGTGTTCGACTTGGACTTCACCTTGTGGTATCCGGAGATGTACGAGCTCTGGGGGGCTCCGTTCAAAAAGAACCCGACCACGGGGGCTGTTACGGACTGTAAGGGCGAGCAGGTGCACTTCTTCGACGCAGTGCACACTGTGCTGAGCATTCTGGAGACGGACCCGCAGTTCCGAGACACGGCCGAGGTGGCGGTGGCCTCGAGGACGACGGAGCCCAAGTGGGCCAAGACCTGCATGCGACTCATGGACGTCGACGTTGGCAGTGGGGGCCAAACCGCTTCAACGGGTGATGGAGAGGAGGAAGGACAAGAAGAAGAAGCGGAGGAGGAGAAAGAAGACGAGAAGGTGAAGACGTCGCTGCAGAGTATCGTCGACTATGAAGCCATCTACCCTCGTAACAAGCGCGTGCACTTCGAGCAGCTCAAGAAAGACAGCGGCATTCCATACGAAGACATGCTCTTCTTCGACAACGAGTATGGCAACGTGGCGGACATCCAGAGACTCGGCGTGACCTGTGCCTACTGTCCGCAGGGACTGACCGAAGGCTCATGGATTCAGGGCATGGAGGCGTTCCAAGCCGCCAAACGGAAGCAAACGAGCAGTAACTAGACTCGATACAGTGCTACAGACTAGCAAAGTGCTCGTAAATGGGAACTTATTTAGATCCTTATACTGTATCCATTTCTGAGTTGGGTACAGTAGACACAAACTCGATGTACCCATATTTCAATCTAACTGCCAGTCAATTGGTCACGATGGCGTCGAGCGGACACGTCTCGCGCTGGCGTCTGTGCCGGCCGCCACAGACCCCCGACAGCTCTGAAACTTCGCCCGGCTCTTCTCCAGATGCATCTCAACCTCTTGCAACAGTTTCTGCCTCTACGCCCCCCGTGTCGCTGCGTTATCTTAATGAGTTCGTGGGCAAACTGCACTGTGCGCCCGCCCTGCTGCAGCATGGCTTGTTCCCAGACGCAAAGGAGGTGACAGAGGTAAATTTCATGCCACTTAATAAGAATATCTTGTGGCCGGTGGATCGGTTCATGGGTGTTTTGTAATTTATTTTTCCTATTCAGAGTATGGCTCTGTTCAACGCCGTTCGACGGTACATCGAGCCCAAAAGCAATGGAGAAGAACTGCAGGACAATGGCGACGGAATTGTCGTCGTGGGAGATGGCAACACCCGTGAGTGGTGGCAAAAATGTTATAGAACTAGTGAAGGTGTGAGGCCTGACAATTTTTTTTTTCATTTCATTTTTTTTCTTTCATTTTTTTCTTCAGCGCGGACGGCTGCGATGTTTGCATTCCGGATGCGAGGTTGGAAGTGCTACAGTGTGGACCCAGCGATGGAGAAGGGAACGAGTGAGGTTCGTTGCGGAATTTTTTTGTCTCTATATTTTTTAGGTGTTGACGACTGTTGTGCAGCGATCGAAGGGTTGGGCGGATGTGTCGAATCTTGTGGTGGTGCGCAACAAGATTGAAAACGTGCGGATTGCCTTGCGCCGAGCGATTGTGGTGCTGGTCCATGCTCACGTGACGCTGGACCAGGCGTTGAGCGCAGTGCAGGCGGAGGAAGTCTGCGGTGTCGTTACGCTGCCTTGCTGCAACTGGTACGGCAAGCAGGAGGTTCTCTTTGGACGCGGTCCAGATCTTGTGTACGATGACTTCAGTGTGCTCTCGGATCATCGCGAGGTGAGCTTGTCGCTTGGGTCATTGTTTCTTACAACAAGAATTAACTTTTTTTATCTCTAACCTTTTGGTTCGTGTAGATTCGCTTGTGGGTTGGTGGCAAGTCCGCCGAAGGACCCGACAACGTTAACATCTCCCATGCCGACCTCTCTTTGACGTCGAGTGTCATGAAGGGTTGTGTTCTCAAAGAACTGATATCAAATGTTGAGAAAAAGTCTGGAGAAAGCACTCGCGCGGACGAAAATGCCACGGAAAAGGTGGAAGACTTGAGCAAAAGACACGATGGAGTGCTCGATTTTATTCGCGACACACTGGGTGAGTTAGCTCGTGATGCGTCTTCGATGACCCAGGAAGAGTACATGGCAGAGGAACAGACAATCGGCAGTAGTTTGCCGTCGGCTGTGGCGTCGCATCTCGGAACGAATACCCATCTACTCGCACTTGGATGGCATCCACGTCGCTTGGTCGTGCGCTTGCTACTGCGTGACGGATATACTGATGTCTACACAGTTTCGTTGGCTGAGGAAATATCGTTCAGTGTTGCTGACAACGGCGAGCGAGGCTTCAAACGCCTGAAGCTGCAGCTCCACAAGTGCACTGTGGACCTTGATGCAGAACCAAACGACGAGGAAGAGACACTTCAGCTCGATCCATGCGGCTCGTTCACCTTACGATCATCTTTCGCTCTGTCGCGTACTGACCAGGAGCAGGAAGACGAAGAAGAGAAGATCACCGTGTCGTTTCAAGCTGATGGAGAATCAGCGCCATCGCTCGCCTGCGTTTTGGATGCTGGCTTTGTATTCCGAGGTTTCCGTGGCCGCGCCAAGAAGAGCCCCGCTTTTTTCCGCCTCCTGTGCCGCACGCTGGACCAGCTTGTATCTGCTTGTGGCGGCTCTACTGCTAGCCAAAGTGCGTCTCTGGTCTGCTTGACTCCGCGCAAGCAATGGCGTAAGAAAGAGTTTCTGACGCACCCAGACCTGGCATACGACGTGCAGTCACTTATTGCAACGCGGAAACAGTTCCCAGGGACGCCAGTGTACGTGTACTGCTGCTTCAAGCGTCCAGCCCTCCCAAACCTCGCACCGTTCGCTGACACCGAGCAATCCACCAAAGCAGAACCTGGAAACGAGAACATCATCGCCCGAGATGTTGCACTTGAGACGTGGTTGCAGTTGGAAACGGAGCTGAATACGAGAAAGAGTGAACTCGGAGGCCAGCTCGTTGTCATGGACAGCCCACCCGCACGAGTGAAGGCTGCACAAGATCAAGAGCAGGCTGTTGCTCATAACTCGGCCGATCCGAGGAAAGTTTATATCCAAGCTACGGGTGAAATTTCTCGTGTTCGTCGGTTTAGCAATGGCATGGCCTTCGTCTCCCTGGAATTACGGGGAAGCGGGTACGACCGACCGCTGCAGGTGTTCTTGCAGCGTGATACGCTTGGGTGGTCCCCAGAGATGTTCGCAAAGGTGGTGAGCCTGCTTCGAAAGGGAGACGAGCTGGTCGCCGTAGGATTCATGGCTCGCAACACACGTGGTCACTCTATGCTGCAGGTGGAAGCCTTGTCCTTGGCTCGCACTGGCGAGTTCGAAGCTTACAATTAAGGGCTCAACACTGTTAGGGTTAAAGATTGTGGCTGGCTCATGAATCGTACTCAAGTTAAAGGTGGGGGGGGGGGGGGGGGAGGTACAGGTCGACGACGGTGTTGAGCATGCTTTGCCTTCTTGTTCGAAACGAACAGGATACAACAGCATGGGACCTCTGAAGATGGTTGCATAGTAATCGGACGGCAGCGGGCAAGTCGAAGCGAGTGAGCGGAATGTCGGCACCCAACGCCTCGAGAAGCTTAGCTGACAGTTTTTACGTTCGCTTATGAAAAGAAACAAGTGGCATAGTCGTTGTTGAAGAAATCGTTTGCATGAAAGTACTTCAAGCAGCTTAGCACAGCATGGCGAAAAAATCACCTCAAGGACGCGAGGCTAACATACTCGAAGATTCGTGCCATCCCAAACTAGTTTTGTACTTCAAGAGGTAGAGATACTTTACACACTGATCTATAGATTTCTTCTGCACGTTTTCAGCTTCGGTAGCTAACTTCTGTGTGACTCGGCCTCACTTTCTCTATTCAGAATGGATCAAAATTTTAATACAAACTCAGATGCCCGGTTGCAGTGGGAGATAGGACCAACCAGCTTTGACAATCCAAGGCGAGACGTGTTCGTGCACATCTCCAAGTTGTCCCCCAGATTCTATTAATGCAACTGTTGTTTCTTATCGACACCGCCAATGATTTGTATGATTTGTCGTGTTGACCAAGACAAATGCTAAACAAGGAACTTGTGTCCAGTCCCTATTTGGCACAACTTCTTGGCATCCAAGATGACGATAATGAGCCCATCCGACTGTGAATACTCCACCGGCAGTGATTCAAGTACTCCGCAACCAGCGACGACAATGGCAAAGAGGGAACAAGTACGCAAACTGCTCTGGACTTGGTGGAAAAAATTCTACGAAACATGGTTCGACTTGCAGCTTATCCGCTTGGGAGGCAAATACTCGATCGATCGGATGTTGGCGCTCGAGGAGTATACTCGAAACACATCATTGGCTAGTGTGATGTTTCTAAGCATCGGGCCACCGCTTCTTATTATCGCTCTTGTGCTGTGCCAAGAGAGTATTCCACTCCAGGATCCAGCGGAAGGGTGGAAAGCCAACTACGGCTTTTGGGTGCGAGTGGGTTTGGTTGGCGCTGCAATCGCTCAAGCCGTAGCAAACAAAGTCGAGCCATGGCTCGAGGTTCCTGCACTTTCCTTCAGACAGATAGTGGTATACTGCAGCATTGCCGGATTTGGCCTCTCGGGTGCTGGAATGTTGTTTGCAGAGATTTGGGTCTTCCCGATCCCCTTTTTCATGCTTGTTCTGTTGAGTATAGAGACTTCGTTAATCACCGGAGGCCTACGAGCTATCGCTGAAGCTCGTACCTTGAGGCAGATAACTTCACAAAAGGGCCACCGGCGCCGGATGAACCTGGTCTCAGGACTGCAAGCCTTGATGGGTACTGCGTATCCGCCTATCAAGTACTCTTCACAAAAGCAAACCACACGCGGTACGAGTTGCCCGTCGTTCTGTTGCTTCCGATCTCCAAGCTCATCACGAAAGCCATCATCGCACGTGCCGCTTCTCACAAGCAGGACATGATACCCGAGCAAGTTGTGTTTACTGTGGACTTCTTCGACGCCTTTTATCTCGCGACATTCATGCAAACCTTATCGACTTCAACTCTAGTAGTGGTTCTAGCTGTTGATTTACTGCAAACGGCTGTCGAAATGCAGGAACTGCACCAGCGAACTCGAGGGATGATAACTCAACTTCACAAACTCGCCGGAACAACTACCGATACTGCCAATGGGGCGCTACTCGCTAGTCTCACTCTGCTCCAACCCTGACGTGCTCCGAGAGCAACTGCGTCCCAAAATTAAAGTGCGTTCATGCATTTCCCACAAGCTGACCCACGAAGGCAGGATTCTGTTGGGAAAAGTGGCCGACGAGGCTAGAACTCGATCATCGACTTCTATTTCCTCGTTTCAAAACCCGAGCGGATTAGCTCGGATACCATCGAGGACAGCGTCACTTGTTGACAGCGTTCGGCGTGGCTCATCCAGCCAATGGTTTCGACACGGCCCGCGGAATAATATCGCTGTTCAACCGACTCCACTGGCGTGTGAAAATCCAAGGGCAGCAATTTCCGTGATGCAACGAGTTATTCAAATCAACTCGAGCAATAAAAATACTCAAGTCCTGCAAGAGGCCCTGGAGGTGCTTTTTGCTTCGTTCTTACAGAATATTTTGAGGTTTTCGTACCGATTATCTACGGGACATTCATCCTCGTAATGGTTCATCTGCCGCGTGCAAAATATCACACCGAGATGATTGGCGTAACACACCAAAATGTTAGCGGTGTGGTGTCTCGGATGTTCGTCTACGCCTTGCTGGAGCTCGTGTCGTTCGTGATTTTTGCGGTGATCATGAAGCGAAACTGCGGAATTCAAGTCATGCACCAGCTAGCATTCGGGCTGGACACGCAGATGGCGTCCGTGCTGACCAAGTTGATGCTCTGGATGCTCATAACGCTGACGTATCGCAAGTGTATACTCACTTTAAGTATGTGCTGAAATCCGAAATCAGGGGTTGATTTTACCTTCCACTTCAAGTGGATGGCCCAAAATCGGTCTTCGTTCCTGAATTATTAATACAAGTTGTAATTTGCAACATCAATAATATGCAGCTGGTGTGCACCACATTCCCCTTCCAATCCGATTCGACGCGTCCTTTCGCGAGCATCAAGATCTTCAGAAAGATACCATGCGTGTCATTTGCAGCGTCCGTGTGGTACTGCAGTCATTCGTCAAAAGCCTGTCATCAAGCCAAGTCGATCGAGAATGGTGTCGTTCCGGAGTATTTTCTCGCTCTTTCTGCTGTACGGAGGTCGGCCAGCGTCGCCTTTATCAATCGACGTCAGCGCCGACGTCGTCTCTGCTGCGAGACCCCAAGTTGAAGTGGAATTCGACCTGGACCCGGACTCCAAAGCGGAATGGGGAGGCTACGCTGCCTCGCGCTCGGATCGGCCGGTCCTCGAAGGTCGGTCGACGTTCCCTGACGGGAGTCCAATGGGGATCAACATCCGACCGATTGGAGGTGCAGCCAACGTGGAATCCGTGGCGACCCCCACCTCAACGGTGTTGAAAGCGCAAGGTTTCAACTTCGGACGTGGCACGGCCTACATCGCGACGGAGGACGTGGAGCAAGGGGCGGAGCTCTTGTCACTGTCAGTCAGCAACGTGATGAGTGTTGCATCCGCTGCTAGAGGGCGAGTGGGGCTGTTGCTGGAGGTGAACCCGGATCTTCCGCCTGCCATCGCGTTGGGACTGCACCTACTGGAAGAACGAGCGCTTGGCGTCAAGTCCAACTTCTCCGAGTTTCTGGCGACGTTACCGGACGTTGGTGCAATCAACAGCACGTTGTTCTACTCGGAAGACAAGCTCAAGGAGATGGAGGGGTCGCAGCTGCTGCGCTACACGATGGGGAGAGCCCAAGCGGTCGAAGCGTTCTACGACGCACTACTGCAGCCTGTCACATCGCGTGAGGCTGTCGACCCGCCGATATTCAAGGAGGAAGACTTCACAATGGAGCAGTTCCGTTGGGCGATGGGCGTCGTCTGGGCGAGTGCGTTCCCGGTGGGTGAACAGGAGGAAGAGGTGGTGCTGGCGCCTATTCTGGACACGATCGGGATCTGCACGGACATCGATGGCGAAGGCAACGAGACTTGTCCTCCCACTCGAATTGAAGTGGATCAAAGCTCGCAGCGCTTGGTCCTGTACGCTTCGTCACCTTTGAAGAAGGGACAAGAAGTTCGACTCAGTATGCCGGGTAAATCCTCGGCGCAGTTCATGCTGAACAACGGATTCGCACGTGATCGAGCCTCGCAGAAGCTGGACAAGCTGGACCTCACGGTGACGCTGGACCCCAGTGATGCACTTGCTCCCGTGAAGAGCTATTTGCTGCAGACGCAGCTGAACGAGAGCGTCAATGCGAGCTACGCCTTTTTCCACGGTAGTTTGAAGATTGATGACGAAGTCTCCAAGTCGCTCAAGATGAAGCTCTTGTCTGGTGCCGAGCTGTCACGCTACAAGGAGCTACTTGAGCCGAAGGAGGAGGGAAATGCTGTAGAAACCCGAAACATTCTGAGTCTCCGGAACGAGTTTGTCTTCACACGCGCCATTATGTCAACTTGCACGACGCTTTTGGAGCAGTATCCGACATCAGTTGATCAAGACCGAGACGCTCTTGAGAAGCTTGCAGACGAAGACGACCTGGAAAGCACTCGAAAGGCTCACGTCCAGCGTATTCTCATCCAGGAAAAGCAGATTCTTAAGCAAACAATGGACATCGCCCTCAAGGATTGGAAGGGGCTGGTACTCTCCTCGCACCCCAACCTACAGGACGTTTAGGTCCAGGAAGCAGTCGCCTTGGCACTGCTCTCACTGCATAAAATGAGTGTAATTCATGAACCTGCACTGTTTGTCTATCATTTACTCCTGGCAGTACAACAATTCAATATGCATTCCAGGAAATGCCACAAGCGTTGCCCTGGTGCTCACTAGTCTGACACTAGTTATAGTTCAAGAAGCTGTCCCACTTTTCTTATGACCGTTGGCAAGCAAACTATGAGTTTTGGGTCCGGTCACTCGTATCTCTTCATAAGCGAGCGCAAAAAATCAGCTAAGGATTCCTAAACAAGCATGAACCCCTCCCCGTACTTGACCCCGTCTAGTTCTGAATAGTCTAGACAGCTTCCACCCACACGAAAACGATCAAGCCGGACGTTCTACAATATAGCGACGCCCCGACATACAAGGTGGTGGACTCAACATGTATCCATGTTTGCCTAGATACTAGTTGAGTCCCACACACCGCGTGTTCCATCCACCGCATCGCTACAACGCCGCTTTCTATCGAGTGTGAGGCCCCTCCTCGTCACTTTAGAATTCGTTCCGCCTGTGACAATGGCGCCTCAGTTCACGACGCAAATCGGTGGCTCGATGACGTTCTCCGCCAGTTTGAGTGCGTCCATGATCGCAACGACCAACGTGACAGCCAGCAGGAACTACCGCCCTCTGGTCCCAGACGCCCCCGCCACCTCCCAACCCCACGGACCTCCCACGCCTCTCATTCTCTCAGTGGAAGAGGCCGATTCGCTCGAGCACCTCGCCGACTCCGTCATGACGCAGACGCTCACCAACTATCAGCACTTCCGCGACATCCGAAAGCGTCGACTGCATGACGAGCAGTGGAAAGAGGTGCGTCGCCAGAACAACCTCGTGGCATTCAAGGAGCGCGAGTCTTGGCGACAACACCATCAGATGCTGTGCACACCCGACGGCCACCTCGAGCCTGTGATCTGCAAGACGTCGGTGCCGACGTTGCTGGTGCTTGGGGCTCTTCAGGGGACGCTGGACGACGAAATGTACGGCATGCACATCGACGGCGACAACGCGGCAAGATTGAGATCGTCGTATATCCACGACCAAGTGCACGACTTCCGGGTGCTCACTCAAATCCGAGGGGCGACGAAGGGCGACCCGTTCCGGTTCTGCGGAGTCACGTGGGCGGACTTGGGCAGCAATGGCTACGGGCCATTCGCCAAGAAGCGCGACTTTTGTGTCGTGACGTCCATGGGCGTGACGGAGACGACACGCGGAGAACGCGTCGGCTACTACGTCGTGCACTCGGTGGACGTGAGTTCCAATGGTCCCATGGGTCGAACCACGCAGCTCGGACTTGGAATCGGAGGAAATTCCAATTCAACGGGCAAATACACGCGCGCGAAGGGCTCCATGTGCTGGCTCAAGTGTGAGCTGCCCAATGGCGGAGTGGAGTTGTATATGCAAGGGTTCTTCGCTCCCATGGGCAGCGTCCCCGAGTTTGCTGTCGTGAACGCGGCGCTTCATGCTGCGTTGGGACTGGCTCAGACGAGCGACACGTCCTACTCCAAGAAGATCCGCTGGATGCTGCACGACTCAGTGCGCTCGACACGACGGTAGGTGCTGATTGAGATGGATGTGGGTTACCTGAGGTGAGGTATTGACTGTGTCGTATACCAGGCCGGTGTCGTCGAGTGACGAGTGTGTGGGTCGATGCAAGTCGCATTTCGGTATGGCGAAGAAGCGGAAGCTCGGGTGCTGCATCGTCTGTCGCGCGGTAAGTTTGTGCTGAGTGTTGATGTTGTTGAGAGATGGATGAGCAAGTGTCTGATGTTGTGGGCTGGTGGCAGTTGGTTTGCAACTCGTGTCGGACGACGCGAAAAGTGACAGTGGACGTGGCGGCGGACAACGTGGTCCAGCAGACGCGCTGCAGCATTTGCTTCGTGTGCATGGCGTACGCCAAGCAGACCAGCGCCGCCGTGTTCGCCCTCAGGGAGATGGCCCAGGCACGCGCGCGCAGCAACCGAGCGCTCAGCTCGGAGACGGCTGAGTATATTCTATGAACACGGGGGATAAGACACTCTTAGGTGGGTCGAAGGCTCTTATCAGGAGACTTCCTTGAAGCAGGCGTAGAGGAGGCTGTGTGCGGTGGAGTGTTATAAGTTTAGTGGTAAGTTACTGTACATGTTGGCAGTGAGAAGTCAGACAGACAGCGTTCAAGTGGCAAGAAGGCATTGCTGGCCTTTGGGCTGATACAGTCCTGCCCTAGCGTAGATCTCGCAACGCTGCGTCATCCATCTCAAAGTTCGTAAGTGGCTAGGAGAATGAAAAGCTTAGGATTTCGACCGCACGTAGGAAAGATGACGCGTGGCCGTTCGTTGCCTCTCTACCTGCGAAAGCTGCGGCGTTGGATGAATCGACCTGGTTCTAATGTACCGGCGACCCACTTTGACCGCCATCACTCAGGATTTTGATCGCTCCGCAGATCCAGGTGGCCGAGGCTACTTGACTTGTACCATCAGAAGCTTGTCAGTCGAGCGTAGTGGCGCTCTGATTCGATCCAGTTTCGTGTCAAGAGTTGGCTACCGGTGGTGTTACCTTCCAGATACTATATGTTAGACAATATGATATCTATCATATCTTACCTACATGTTTTTTCTATTCTTCATCATATCTTGTAATAAAATAACCTCACATACCCGATGTATTGAAGCCGTAAGGGTTTACCGAGCCGTCGTGCTCTATGATCACGGCCCCGTGGTCTTGAGACGAACGCGAAAGCACTGCGTCTTTCCTTCGGCCGTGGCCTTATCGTAGGATACCCCCCGTCAAAGTGGGCTGTGGTGCCAGTCAATCCTTTGGAGACAGGCCGGAAAATCGGTTCGGAGTCTTCTTCTTTGCTCGGGTCGGAACTGCAACCAACACTTAGACGCGTGGCACTGCATCACCTCGGCCATCGGCCATCAGGCCATGGACTCTGACAGCTCACTTCACCTTTTGCCGGCTTCGAGTGACTCACAGCCGACAGCATGATCAGCACGACGTCGTCGGAGCGTGCGACCCGTTCGACCTGTTCACAGGAGCGACTGTACCTCTCCCAGGCAGAAGCGCATCGTCTCGAAGACCTCGCGGACCTAGTGGTGCTGGACACCATCGAGTTCTACGGCAGATTCCGATTCGTCGAGAAGCGGGTGGTGAACCCGGAGGCGTGGAAGGACGTGAGTCACCGTGATAACCTCATCGTCTACCGCGAACGTTCGGGGCCGCGTCCGACGTATCCGTCAATTCGATCGCTTGACGGGAGTTTGCAGCTGGTTCCGTGCAAAGCGGCGCCGTCCGTGAAGATCGTCGGGATGCTGCAGGGCACACTGGACGACGAGATGTACGGGTCCTTTGCCGACAGTGACGATGCCGTGAAGATGCGCTCGATGTTCGTGGGCGACGCAATGGAGAACTTCCACTTGTTGGCGACTATAGCGGAGCCCAGCGAGGAGGACCCTTTTCGGTTCTGTGGTGTGGCTCGATGTACCTTGGGGAAGAGCGTCCCCCTTGCCAAGACGAGAGACGGGTGTGTTGTTATTTCAATGGGCATGACGACCACGCAACATGGAGAACGCATGGGTTACTACGTTATCCACTCGGTCGATCTGTCGGAGTCTGCGAGCAACCGCCACTACATTCGAGCCAAGTGTTCGCTATGCTGGCTCAAGACCGAGTTGTCGAATGGTAAAGTGGAGTTGTATATGAAAGGCTTCGCGGCGCCGATGGGGATTATCCCCGAGTTTGCGGCGTTCCCGGTGCTGGTGAACTGTGTGCTGGGCGTCGGAATGACCAGCGACGCGGCGTACTCGAAGAAACTGGCCTGGATGATCCGTGATGCTGGCAAGTCTGCCAGTCGGTACGCCGATCCACCTTTGGATGAATGCGTCGGACGCTGCAAGACCGCGTTTGGCGGACCGAAAAACAGCGCGCACTTCCGACGATGCATTGTGTGCCGTAAGGCTGTGTGCAACACGTGCCAGGTGGTGCGTAAGATCCCAGTTGACGTCGTGGACGGCCGCGTTAATGTTAACAAGTGCAGTCTGTGCATCTTGTGCATGCATCGAGCGAAGACTTTGAGCCCTGTGGCATTCGCTCGACGTGATCTGCGCTGGAAGAGGTGGAAGAGTCTCGATGCCGGCAGAACATCCATCACCAGCAGCAGCGAGCGAGATAATGAGCCCCCATCGGCCGCTGAGAGAGCGTTCTACGAGACGCGCTAGGGGGGTTAGTGTAGGCTTCATTCGTATGTAGTGCAATCGTACGTCGCACCAACAAAGTTGATGAATAATCGAGTTTGATCTTTTCTAAGGCCCGCCAAGTCACCCCACATGAGACTCTGCATCTCGGCTACCAAAATCAAGTTTGTTGGTTTGTCAACTTCAGTAGCAGGCGACGGAGGCTGGAACTCGATATGGACTCGCCAACTAGTCGTAAGGTTATTTACCGACTTTGCGATAGTGGCAGGTGGGGGTCCTCGTAACTAGAAGTACTTCAATAGTGGAGATAATCAATCTATCCGACTCATACAGTACGAAGGCAAGTAGTCTATCGAGCGAATGTTGGTACTTGAGATGTATGTTCGGAAAACGCCACTACTGCGATCACTTTCCGTGATACTTGTTGAGGGATAGACTTGTCAGAGGTGTGTTTTGTTTTAAATCCCGTTTCTTCGAGAATGCTCTCACTATGATTCTAGCATCCGTGTTCTCTGCGCGCTGTCGTGGGGGCTGCTGCTTTCCCATTTATTCTTTACAGTGGCTTCGATTGGCTTGAATAACGATGCTCCAAGGAGCAATGGATGAAGGGCATGTTTATTGCTGGAGAAGTGATCCATACATTCTGCCAAAATTGATGAAATTGTGCCTTTCACCAATTTTGGCGGGTGAACTGTTAATTCAGGCGGAATTAGATCCATAAAAGGACGACCAACCTTTATTTAATGCTAATTCTGCCTATGATTGTGAACGCTTCCCCTAACTCCCGCGATCGGCCTTTGCAAGCTAATCGACGAGGAAACGGCGGGATAAACACAGAATGGCGGGCAGCAAACCTGCCAATCGCCCTGTTTCCAGGCCTCTTATAACAAGGCACTCTGCCTAGAATGCCTAAATGCTATTCGTTTGGGCTCGGGGGTCGAACCTCAAATAGGCAGCTCAAACAGCACCCTATGGAATACCGACTGAAAGGCAAACTAGGTACATGTATTAATGTTGTTTTTAGTAATCATTGTGTTAAGTACGAATTAGTAAAGCCTAACCGAGACCTCTCTTTCACTATTTCAAAATAACCGCCTCGCGTGCAGAGCGTTTATACGAGAGAAACTCCATGTTGTGCGAGGCGAACATGACGATGTATGCGCCATAGAGCAAGTTGACTAGTGTGCTGTAGTATAGTGCGCTTGCATGGCCACGGTATTGGGGTCAATCCTGCCTGGCATAAGCTTAAGAGTGATGACATGCGTGACCTTGGCGGCGGCATCGAAGTCCACGTCACCCACGAAACGGTAAAGCCGAGATCAATCGCGAAGGTTTTTTTGGTGCACAGTGGTGATCTAAAAGAGTTTACCTGCCTGCATCACACCGCAATGGCCACCATGTGCCATTCGCGCCCAAGGTGCGTGAGCTTGAGTCATTGAGCAAGTAGAATGGATTAGGCCTGTCACCACGGCGATCGATGTCGATATCAACGCGGTGGGGCATGATTGGTACCAGCGCCACAAAATCGCTGATAACTTCGATGAGGAACACAAAAATTATGTATGCAATATACTGCCTAAAGGAGAGTTGTGCGCACGTTGGCGCGTCGTGGAACATGTCGAAGAATCAGTTATGCTAGAGAAGCGAGGCGACCACGCATATCCGACCATCTTCTGCGGTCTTGAGTAGCTCCAGTATGGCAGATCCTCCCTTTAAAAAGGGAGGATCCTAGTTTAAAAACTAGGCACCATCCAAAACCCCAATTAGGGTTTTGGTACTTTCTTGTAACACAATGCCTAGCCTACCTGTTTATTAGCCTTTTCCGCCTTAACTCATCTTCACCATCGCCACCTTAATTCGCCAACGTTTGCGCAACCTTGAATTAACAATGGAATTAGCTAAACCAAGGCATAATTAAGACCGAGATGGGATTAGAATTACGCCAGGATTATCACGGCAGAATTAGTGAAAGGCACCATACAAACTTTTTGAAATTCTGTTCCTTCCGATCGCGAAAATTATGATGTATATTTTTGCGTCTGCTGCCAAGTGCAGATGGCTTGATGCCAACTCACGTGGTTTTTACTGTCGAATTTTAACGCATTTAACATTGACATTTATGCAGAATCTATCAACAACAACATTGGCGATTGTGATGATTGTTGATCTTCTGCATACAGCCGCAAGGGCTTCCGTCGATATGTGCTATTTAGACCACCGTGTTCTTGCTTGAACGTAAAGCTGACTAATCTTAGAACATCGGCATGCCTGTTACGTGGAGTGCCAACTTGGGTGTCATAGCCCACCGGTACCAATATATTTTTTCTCTCCAACCTCGCCAAGATCATATTGACATCGTTTGAATCAACACAGGAGAGGTCCATGGCCTCAAAACTAGCGTTATCCCGAACGCGATCGACACGTTTCCGTGCTTTTCTTGTGTGTCAGACGTCAAGATTTATCGACGCGTGGTATTCAGTTCAACTTGCTCATTACGGTGGGAAGTACTCAATCGAGCGAATGCTGGCACTGGAAGAATACGTTCGTAGCACGTCTCTAAACAGGGTATTATTAGTGACTCTCGGTGTTCCACTTCTTGCCGTCGGCCTCGTACTCTGCCTAGAAAGTGTTCCTCTTCAAGACCCGGGTGATGGTTGGGAGACAAACTACGGCTTCTGGTTTCGAGCGGGGCTGGTTGGAGTTGGCGTTGGAAACGCGGCGGCGATTCAGATTGCGTTTTGGCTTGACGTCCCGCCACTTTCGCTAAAGAAAATGTTGCCTTACTGCATGTTGATGGCAGCCGGCTACGTTGCTGCTGGAATGGTGATAGCAAAATACTGGGTGTTTCCAGTTCCATTTTTCATGTTCACGCTCTGTCCGGTGACTTGGTTAGTTATTGTATTATACGTCCGGCTTGTGGTTGGTCCCAATGCTTTTCAGCAAATTCTTTCGCACCAAGCACAAGTTCACCGGTTGAAAAGGGTCGGAACCGTGCAGAGCTTAATGTTTGTGGTGTATCCAGTCTACCAAGTGCTTTTTACCAAGGCTAGCCAAACAAACTACGAACTTCCAGTGCTCTTACTGCTCCCTGCTATCCGACTCGCGCTAAAGTTGATGTTTGCATCCGCCGCTGCCAATAAGGAAGACATGATCCCAGCACAAGTTGTGTTCACCGTCGACTTTTTCGACTCATTCTACTTTGCTACTTTCATTCAGTCAGTGTCTTCGTGGACGTTAGCAACGGTAATGACGGTGGACTTAATCCAGACCGCTGCCGAGATGTACGAGCTGCACCAGCGAACGCAAAGAATCTTTAATCAGCTTCACCGAATAGGTATCGTAGCGACAAATAGCTACAGCCTTCTTGTCGCCGTCCGAGCGCTCTGCAGTACGCCGCAAGCCAACTCTGTACAATTGGAGAACCGCATCCAAGTGCGCTCATGCATTTACCATTATTTGTCCGAGGAGAGCAGGCTGCTGCTGCGAAGGTTTGAGAGCTATTCAAGCGCCGGGTCATCTATCAGTTCGTTTCAGCAGAACTTCAGAACGTTATCGACGGCTTCATTTGTAGTACCGAATCCTGCCTCCAACTCTGGCAACACGTGGTGCAAGTGCTATTCGCAAAGGAAAGCCACGGTTAAGCCACTCCCTTTGACAACTAGTCCATCGCCAACAAAGCAGGATATTCCACGTGCCAATACGCCACACAAAAGTAGAAAACAATTTGTGACCAACACTTTGGTGATCTTGGAGGAGGCTCTGGAAGTGCTTTTCACTTCTGAGTGCCTCGTTCTATCCGAGTACATGGAAGTTATTGTTCCCGGCATCTACGGGATTTTTGTGCTTGCAGTGACAAATTTCCCTTGGGCGCAATACCACGCGGACTTGATCGGGGTTACCCAAGACAAATTCGCCGAGGTCGTTGCTAGAGTTTTTGTATACGCTTTGATGGAGCTCGGATCCTTTGTCGTCCTTGCACTCATCAAGAAGAGAAGCTGTGGTATTAGCGCACTATACCAATTGTCTTTTGTGCTAGAAACCCAAACGCTGTTCGTGCAATCGACGCTCATGATGTGGATACTGATGACTTTGACATATCGAGTGGTGCATTTCGGTACGTTGAATTATTTTTTGCGGTCCTTGCGCTACAAAACAAACGTACATATTCCCTCATCACACAGTAAAATTCTAATTGTCGCACGGTGCTTGCTTGATCAGGCTGTGACTTTTCTTTTCAGTTCGAGTGGGTTGGACACCATTTGTGACGTAACTTCGGAGTACAAGCTTAAAGTTCACGTCCGCGCCGTAGCACTACATACCCGCGATAGGATTTTGTTACTTCAGGATGAAGTCAGAAGCTGATTTTTTCTTAATACGGTTGATGAAAGATAGGAGGATTCTTCTCGAGCAGGAATTCATCATCAGGTTTTAGCACGAAGCATCAAATATGGGGGGTATCCTTAATCCTAACTGCTGCAATACGGCTACGAAATTAAGTTTAGGCGCTGAAGTTTTTGGCATGATATGCAACTTTGTTTTCAGTATAATTAGATTCAGCCGTGTACTATCAATATACTTGTACAGTACTTTGAAGTACGCTACGACCGTCGCATTCAGCAAAAAGAAAAGAGGTCAAGATGTCCGCATCAGTTGAGTCAATGCAGAAGAGGCCTGCAGCTTCGACTAGACGAGTTCTAGCCTTATCGAGGTCGAAACGCTTTCGCCGATTCCTGGTACTTCAAGCGTCAAGTTTTGTCGATGCGTGGTATTCCATCCAGCTCGCTCATTATGGTGGAAAATACTCGATCGAGCGAATGCTGGCGCTCGAAGAGTACACCCGAAACACATCGCTACTGCGTGTATTATTGGTCACCCTCGGTGCTCCGATCCTTGTTATTTGTCTACTGCTTTGTCAAGAAAGTATTCCTCTACAAGACCCAGAGGATAGTTGGAAGGCAAACTATGGATTTTGGATTCGCGTGGGGTTGTTGGGAGCTGGAGTGGGGAATGCGGCGGCGAATCAAGTCGGGTTTTGGCTTGACGTCCCTGCACTAACATTTAAGCAAGTCGTGGCCTATTGTGCATTGATGGGAGTCGGCTACGTTGTTGTCGGAATTGTGACTTCGAGCCTCTGGGTATTTCCAATCCCGTTTTTCATGTTCACACTTTGCCTTCCAATTACTTTACTTGTTTTAGTCTCCACACGCCTTGTGCTGGGAGCTGAAACCTTTAGGCAGATTGTGTCTCGCCACGAGCAGCTTCGGCGGCTAAACAAGGTAGGGTCGGTGCAAGCTGTCATGTACATAGCGTACCCGGCCTATCAGGTTCTTTTCAACGAGGCAACAAAAACACACTACGAGCTGCCCGTACTTCTGGTGCTTCCTGCCATCCGACTTATACTGAAGGTGATATTCGCTTTTGCGGCTTCGCACAAAGAAGACATGACTCCAGCACAAGTTGTTTTCACTGTGGATTTCTTCGACTCGTACTACTTCTCTACGTTTATCCAGTCCGCATCTGCGAGGCCACTAGCAGCAGTGATGGCTGTGGATCTTATCCAGACAGCAAGCGAGATGTTCGAGCTCCGCCAGAATACGCGAAAAATATTATGTCAACTTCAGCAGGAAAGAGGAGAGCCAATAAATGAAAACGACACCCTTCTTGGCGTTTTTTGTGCGCTCTGTAGCACCCCAGAAACCCTCCGAATTCGAACGCGCAGCAGTATCAAAATCCGTTCATGCGCTCATCACCAACTGTCTGAGGAGAGCAGGCTATTGCTACGTAAGATTGAATGCTGTTCGTACACTGGTTCAGGCTTCAGTCCATACCAGCACAATTTGCCCACACCTGTACGTGTCTCGACCAAAAGTTGGTGCAAATCTAAATTTCGAAAGCGAGTCACCGTTGAACCACTTCCTCTAACAGCGGCCCCAATTACCTTATCAACACAGCACGACATTCCAAGAAGCGCTGAACCAATAAGCGAGACGAACATCCGAAGGATGGAAAACACTTCCGTTATCTTGGAGAAAGCTTTGGAAATGCTTTTCACATCTGAGTGTCTCGTTCTTTCTGAGTATATGGAGGCTATCGTCCCACTTATCTATGGCATGTTTGTGCTTGCGGTGGCCTACAGTCCTAGTTCGGAGTACCATACAGATTTGGTTGGGGTTACCCAGGACAAAATTGCGGAGATCGTATCTAAAATTTTTGCGTACGCATTATTGGAGTTTGCCTCATTTGTCGTATTCGCATTGGTCAAGAAGAGAGCCTGCGGCATTAGCGCGCTATACCAATTGGCTTTTGTTCTGGAAACACAAACATTGTTCGTGCAGTCGACGCTAATGATGTGGATTTTGATGACCTTGACATATCGAGTGGTGCACTTCGGTACGTTCAGCTGTCCGACTTGTGTGCTTGCCCTCAGATATCGTAATGAGTTAACGATGTCTTCATGCTTGACCAGGTTGTGATTTTTCCTTCAAATTCGAATGGGTTGGGCGATGAGCAGATCAATGCTCAACTCGTGGATATCCGATCACTATTTAAGAACTTTATACTTTTCACTTGAAGATACAAATACTTCGACGCGAATCACTTGAAAAACATATATAAGGGTCGATGTGAAGTATATTTCCGAAGATGAGATGGTTTATACAGGTACTGCTGCAAGAAGTGCTGAGGCGGTATCATATCAAAATAGGCAAGTTTTTAGTGTATGTCTGTCTATCTTCAAGTTGGCCTTCTTAAAAATGTAGTAGCGCATTGCGGGAACTGCATGACCGTCGCCACGAAACTTCTCCGTGGAGCAAAGAAAAAAAACTCGGATTCGTTGAGAAGCAATAATATTGCTTCTCAACGAGCACTGCTCAGCCGACGGGTCGGCCAACCCAGTAAAACACCATTAATACAAGTGCTTATGGTCTTTTCTGTAGCCCGTTTACCAGGTGGCATTTAACAAACTCCCTACGAGCTGCCAGTACTGTTGGTGCTTTCCATTTTCAAGTTCGCCATGGAAGCCTTTTTTGCATCCTGCCACTACGCATTTTGTCGCTACCTAACTCAGCTTGGAATCTCAGCTTTCCATGTCATGAATGTGCTGCAAGCAAAAATCACTGGTGCTGTCAATGGCACTGCAGTACCTAGCGATATATCCATTGAGTTCAACAAAGACACTATTGGAGCGATTCCCGCAGCTATTCTGAGATGTCAAAACATACATTTTGACACCCTGTTCAGATTTAGGAAAGTGCGTGCCCACCCGCAGCTTTTAACCAACATATCTGTTCCGCACTCGACACACGATGAGCAGCGAGGATATAGACGAGTACATGGTGTTCGTTATATGCTTGCCCTCGCTGCTGAAGGCCAGAGGGAGAGGCGCGGTTGTTCTCGACTGCATACTATGCATAATATGCATATATGCATATTATTGTTCTCGACTGCATACTATGCATAGTATGCAGTGGACGCCGCCCAAAACTACAATAGACGCCTCTTCGTACGTGACGTAAAATTGCCTTATGACCTGTCGTATTTTTGGACATAAGGACCCCGAAAATCTGGTGAGACCAAAAAGTCGTCTCACCAGACTATGCCTCTCTACGCGAAGATATATGCACCGGGGCCATATAAGCGGGCGCGCGCATGCGCGCGCGCAAAGGAGGCTTCACTTTCGAATTCGCGCGCGGAGAGGCAGCTCGGGGTCCGGATCTGTGCATTCGAAGTGAGTGCAGCTCAACGTCATGAAGCTGGAAGGTGACTGAGCTCTGATCTATTTACTGTTAGGTGGAGGACTCGCTAACTCTTTGTTACTGCAGATCGCGAGGGGCTTTTGTCGCCGCCGGATGTCATCGTCATTAGTGTCACTAGTGATGAAGAGGAAGACAAACCAGCGCCGCCGAAGGAGGTCCTCGGTAAGCGCGAACGACGGCTGGCCTCCATGCAAGCGCCGACTGTCCGAGCTATTATGATAGATAGTGAGTCCTATACATCCAGACAACAGGCGGCTCTGCCGCGACTAACAATAATACATTCAGTTCACATTTTGAAGCCAAGAGTTCATTTGCCTTGTTTAAGGTATTATATTTCTCTGGAGACCGTAAGTAGGAAACTTACGGTACTCGCTATTGACTCTCGTATAGAGTTAAGGCTATCGAAAGTACTGTAGACTCTCTGAGTCTGTTAGTCTTCCTCTGACACTAAGCTACGGCAGCCCCGCTGCACTTGGTAGCACTTGTAGTCAATCCGACACCTGAGTCTTACGACTGTCCCTCTGTGAGGATGGAGCAATTTGCCCACTTACCCCCGAACCAACAGGACGGGCTTAAAAAGCTGATGGCCTTGATTGGCCCGGAAGGTGTGGCCCATTTTTGCTTCGCAAGGCCCCGACGCGGTGAACGCGCGTCTGGAGGCGTTTTC
>JAHQIV010000144.1:0-31962 GCA_030463285.1 Phytophthora europaea | reverse complement strand
AGACCTGTGTACGCGGCTCTCAGCTGGAGCCGCTCGGAGGAAGTGAAGAAGGAAGGAAGACCAGGTCTGTGGTCTTGGAGGAAGCAGACAAGCTGTGTGTGGAGTGTATTGTGGAGTATCGTGTCTACATTTGGAAAACCCGGGGCAGATTGGGTCAAGACACGTGCAGACGAAGGCCTATTGAGCGGGGAGCCAGCTTCGTTTGGAGACATCTCGAGACGACTGGACTAGGAACAAGGTCGACGTGGCTGGCTGACGTCAGGGCCCAAAGCGTAGCCTCAGTTAGAACCGTCAAGGGGATCGCAAGGGAGGCGCACACGCCGGGTCGGGCCAAGATTTGGAGCTTAGAGGTGTTGGTCAAGTCTTCTTCGAGTCCAGCTGAGGTTTATCAGCTGAGACACTAAGACTCTGAGCCCCTCTGACCTTAGACTTAAGGTTTGGCGATTCAAGTTTGATCAAGGTATATTCTGGACGCTGGGAAGTTGCCCGCACCTCACTACATGGAGCTTTGACCTCCTCATCACCTTGTCATGGCTGCAGTAAGTTCGTACGCAATATCTCGTTGGCGCGGCGAACCGTACAGGCCAACGGGACGATAGTATAAATAAACGGGCGTAGACTGCCAGCGCTATGGTGGCAGAATTTGTTGAGCTCTGGAAATAGCACCCCATGGTCAGTCGACGATAGTAAATTACATGGATAGCTGCTGTCCCGTAATCCACGAAAACAGTCGACTCGATGCATGCAGTACAGCTTCGTAGAATTCTTCAACCTCTCGAGAAATCACTAATAGAACAACCAGGTTAAATCCACGCTAGCGGTCTGGCATGCCGACAACTCCAACAGGGTATTCGAACCTATAAAACGTTGGAGTACATTGCATCAACGTACAAGATGAAACTCTTTGGCAGGACGGCGAGTCGCAATATCATCGCCTTGGTTGACAGCCCGACAAGAAACGACTTCTCATCCGATCCGTCGCCAACCACGTGGTGTCTATGCATATCCATAGCCAACGTGAACGTGAAAGGCTGCGTCATGGGCTCAGCTCCGTTGAAAGATTAGGCCCCTACCCAGCTCATGTTGTGGTCAACCCGGTCCTGATTACGGAGCTTGGGGCGCGCGTAGTGATTCACATAGTTTTGAATCATACATAGACTAGGCAAAGCTACTAGCCCGAGCCCAAACTTCCTGGAAAGTGTGTGGCGGATGCACATGGGATGTGCATGGGCTTTAGGCGCTCCTGCGATTGCTCGCGGAATAATGTCTTCTGGGCGTAGAATAGTTTAAGAACCTTAGGTAAAGAGGCCTCGGAGAATCACCATGCTTGTATATAGAAGCTTGCCCAGTATTCAGTCAAACCAGTAGCTTGCCTCGCCTAGAGCATGAACAGGTAGCCGAGACGCAGTACTGCGACATGCACTTGAGAAGTCGGTAGCGCATTTGATGGAGCTTGTCGTAGGCGCTCATCGTGCACATCACGGGACCTCTCTTGTGCGCTTAGTACGACTTCAGTCTCACCAGAGCAGTGCCAACTTATTCTTCAGTCAGGTCAGCGTCTATCTCTCTCCAGGGCACACTTTGCAGCATCTTGCCGAAGCTGGGGTGTCGGATCCGCACTCGTTCAAACTTCTGATGTGGCGCACTTCGCGCTTGCCTTAAGGCATACATAAAGCTCGACTTAAGGCATACACCGCACTTGAGCTGGCGTGCTTAAGCAAATTGCGATACGCGGCACCCTTTTCGTGTACGTGTACAAAATACAACCTTCGGTTCATAACATCCACAATGAACGGTGGAATTGCACGGTTTGGGTACTTATCGGATCCTATGGTGGTGACGCTGGCGATATCGTCATTGGTTCTCACGTTATTCTAGTATCTGGCGGGATGCGGTCTGGGACCAATCAACACTCGTCATTGCGGGAAGGTTTGGCCCGCTGTAGGCTTCCGTCCCATGGGGAAGTTGTGTGGGACGGGGCTGGGATACAGAAACATGTGACGGGGCCGCCATCTATCTTGCAGCGTATTTGATTGGCAGTAAGAGACTGTTTGGTTACGAATGGACACTGCCGCTGCCATTTTCTGCGAATGGCATTGGATTGTGCGCCTGCTCTGATCAAAAGCCTACCGACAATTGCTTTCATGTGGAAGTTCACGTTCTAGCTACTGGGCAGGATGATTTCCACTAACCCTGTAACGAGCATTGTGAAGCGTGTTGGCACGCCTCAATCTCAAGAGACGGACAACTCACTGCGTACATTTCTGGCTACTTTTACAGCCAAAGCCCTACGGTCGGCATGCAATATTTTTAATGTCATGATTTGCTAAAAATGCTAACATGGAGAACAAGACGGGCTACGAAACGGTTTGCACGCTCGCGTCGCGAGAGTCAATAAGCTGCGCGCTATGAGCGCGACAAGCTGTTTCAAGGTTCGGAGGGTCAATTGGACCAATGTCTTGCAGGCCTGCCAAGCCCAAGTATTGCAGCTTCAGGCTGCTGAACGTACTCTTTAGTAAGTTATTTTACGAGCGGCTGACCGAGATGGGATCGCAGCCCACACGCCGCGAGCTAAATGTGGAAGCCGTTGGCGGGATAATCGCCTTCTGGGAGGAGGTGGGGGCAGAGTATGTCAAGTATGTCCAATGGCTGCAATAAATCCGACAATACCATGGTCCTGGCCCTCTAACTATATTATGCCCATTCTCGTTGAATGGCTGGAAAAAAATCCGACAATAGAATGGTTCTGGCACTCTAACTATGTCTGCGTTTCATGTGCTTTTGTTGTCGATATGACGATATCGATTGGCATGCGCTGGTGATCTATCGCTCTACGACATTGACCTAATGGTTGTGGCACATGTGATGAAAGTGTCAACGAGGTCAATTTCACGATGGAACTATCCCTTCCGTCGCCGTGTAGACGTTGTTTCAGATGTCACGAAAGCCCCGCTGACCTTCGGAGGGCATCAAGTTTGTCTAGCAGAACATTAGAAGAGCTGTTGTTCTTATACAACAAGCTCTGAAGTCAACATTTCCGGCACCATCAGTGTGGATGAACGACTCATTTTTAGCGTACGTGTGTGATGCACATATGCTCGCACCATTTACACGTGCATAGACTACCGATGAGCACTGAGAAGTCCACATGTTTTTAGCTTTCGCAGCTCAGGTTCGGAATTGAGATGTCATTCGGATTGCTAGCAAGCCGACGGCAGATGGAACGGATGGCGGGACCCCCGTGCTCTCATCATATGGCGGGACCCCCGTGCTCTCATCATATGGCGGGAACCGATCACCGACTCTACTGTAAAATTTCATGCGTTGGTTGCAGCGCCCTATTGCCTACACGTCAGCGAGCTCAATAACTGCTCTAAGGATCGTTGGCTCGATTTCAGCCTAGTTATCTCATTTGATTGCGCATTACCGAGCTGTTTCGGTGTATACGCGTATATCTGCCATCGTTTACGACTGCAATTACCCGCTATTACGACTACTTTGTTTTCGTTCCGAGGTCCATTTTTTGCGTTCTATCTGTCTCCTTTGTTAGTATGGCTGGCGCGTACCTCTACAACGAGATTAATGAATGTTTCTCACGCCGAACTTGTCCTTGTCGAGTGCATTCTTTGAGAATATATTGTTTTTAGTACCGTCGTAGTGATAGTTTTGACGAAATAGAGCAACCGAGCAGCAGCCTCAATAATACATGGAACTTCTCTTAGAGACACCAACAATGGCCAGGCGATTATCTGAAACGGATGGCGGGCCCCCGGGGTCCCCCATCAAAAATGATCGGAATCGGGAATTATTTATTTTATTGGGGGGGGGCTTACCATTTTCAATTAACCACATTAGCAAATGCCAAGAGCACGAGGTTGTGTAGAACCCGTTCGGGAGAAAGGCACTGGTTGATAAAATTCAGACTCATGATTATTTGCGGTCTATGTAATCAAATGAAGAGCTGGATACATACTCTAACGCATCGATTGCATCGATGCGCTTCAAATTCTCTTCCGCATTCGTCTTGAGGCGTTCAGCAAGAGCTCCTTTAATCACAGCCGGCGTTAAATCAGGTTCAGAGTCTCATATTCCGTAAACACTCGATCGCGCTTGACGTCTAGCCTTGGCTGCTCCTCAAGCAGCCTCTTTTGTTTCGTAGTACTAAATACTAAGTATTGACTCGAAAAAAGCGATCACCTCGCCGGCATTCGACATGCGCATCTTAGTACCACTTGACTTCTATGTTCTTCCCTTGGTCTTGGTGTAATCCATCGTGGTTTCGTTAGTCCGGGTATAAGCGGCTCCGTACTTGGATGACGTATCCTTCCATATAGGCATGAGCTTGGCACTATCATACGCAACAACGTGGTGAGGATTGATGCCAGCAAAACGCACAGCTTTAGCCACTAGCCCAGCGTACTCCTCCTTGTCACCATTGTATTGTCGGAGTTTTATTCCAGACATAGTTAGAGTGCCAGGATCATGGTATTGTCGGATTTATTCTAGCCATTCAGCGAAAATGGTCATAACACAGCCTTTATTCGTCGTGTAAGCTGCCTACTGTCACGGGCTCAGTTTCAACAATCGACAAGCATAGACACGCCCAGTGATCCCGCGAGCCAACGAGTAACAACAATGGGTTGACGCCATGGCAGGTGACCTTTAGCCAGTTACCACATATTAGGAACAACCAATGTTTAGCGTACATGTTAATTTGATGAAGCTTTAATATATTAAAAGGCTCAGTGGAATAGTTGAAGTGCTGGCAGGCAGAACGGCTCGACCTCTCTCATTTTAGAAGCCAAGGTCTCACATTAGCTCTTGTCGTGTGTTGCTTTGGTCAAACAGTCGTGGTGGACCTCTCTGCAAATGAGCGAGAGGTCCCACAACTAAATCCCGATTAACAAGTGCGAGTGAGTAATACAAGGCAACACATACAACAACTTCATCGCCTGATCGAGTCAACGTTTGCTTCCTCTCAACCCACACCTCAGGCAGGGCGCGCATGGTGTGAGACCAGCCTTTCTTTGTGACGTAGTAAAAATTTATGGTGATGACGACAGCACGGCACGACGAGTGCTGCACAGTGACACAGCACCTGAACGTCATTTCTTGGAGTTGGAGAAATGGGCCCATGAAGACAGGTAATGCTAAGGAGGGCCCTCGCCGGATGGGCAATCGTTACAGATAGGGCATTTGGGTAAACCGATGACAATAGCTAACACCTCAAATGGACAATCCATAAACCCAAAAATGTTCATCTACGTTGCGACCATGTACACGACATCGCGTTGTTGTGGTGCACCGGGATCGGCCAAAATCTGGCTAAACCCTGATCGAGCTTCCCAATAGCGCCAAACACCGACTAACGGAGGGGACCCCCCTTTGATTCGTGATCAGCTGAACTGTTTTCGCCTTGTATACCCGTCGGAGGATTGAGTCTGCTCTCTCGGGGCTCCGAAGGCGCAGTACTTGGTGATGCTTGATGGTCTTGGCGAGACGCGGGGATGGGGTTGGAGCAGCGCGGAAATCCACACTGTGCGTCCGGGTATGTGCCTCGATCGAATACTATTAGCTCTAAATGAGGGGCCTGGATCCGATCCAAGGCCTGCAGTTGCCTTTCTTTGTGTGTTTGTCGCTTCCTATAGCGAGATCGTAGTCGAGCGGAGAAGCTATTGCCAGCCCAACTGCGTAATCTGGTCGATCGAGGGTTCGCACTTCGAGGAAAGGTCACTAGAGTGCGCAATCCTGGCCAATATATTGTCCAGACTTAACCTCACTATCAGATCCGCTACTCACGACACTTGACCGTCCGGCCGGGGCCAATGGAGTTCCAGAGGCAGATGACTTGGAGGCACTTGTGATGTTTAGTGCAAATTCAACTCTGATTTAAGTTTAGCCTCTACATCATTTGGCTACCATCCTGACAACATGACAACCATATGAATATTGTCCTGGCTTCACACCTTGTTCTTCCCATCTCGACAGGTCGACAATCTTCGATCCTGATCAGCGATTCCGACCCGCGATCCTGATCCGCGATCTCGATCCACGATTCTCGATCTGCACTCTCGATCCGCGGTGTCCACCAGATGTATTGACTTGCGCTCTTGCATTATGATCTCGATCGACGGCACTCCTATCGCCACCTCGTAATCCACACTCTGCCATCTGGGTTGACGGCTAGGTAGCGGTCTAACGCAGCCGGCCCGAGATCCACGCGTGACGCCATCTTCCGGATGTCTGCCTGGCTTTGATCTTCAACTCGCCGCCAGTTTCCATACCAGCTCCCATGATTCCAGCAGGCCAATCCCCCGTGGTCTCGGCTGGTGATCAGGCACGATCTGTGTCGGTCACCCTGATTCTACCTCGTCTGGGCTGCCGGTGTCATATCGGACACCCCAGCTTGCCCAGATATCACGACATTTCGCGCCCGGCTCGCCCCCAGTATATCCGTATTTTCCACATCTTGATTCGTCTTTGAAATTTCTTCAAGCGGTCCACCCCATTTTCAACAGATCGAATAGCGCCTCCATCGCGGTCCTGGCAGCGAAAGCTACATGTCTGGCCTTCTATTTTGAGTTACTGATGTGTTTTCGAATACCAAGAAAAACGGGATAGAGAAATGGGATAGTAATGCAAATTGGATGCTTGAGCCTTGGCTATCGGAATGCAAACATCAGTGAAATTGTCGATGAACTTATCCATAATCGGAGCAGGCGCCAGGGCGGTGTGACTCGACCCATGCTGTCTATAAGTAGCAGGAACGCGAATATAATATAACGGAGGGGATTGTGAACTTTTCTTTTTGGGCCTGGTGTGCACGATGTTCCATGGTCCCGCACTACAATTTTAAAGCGCATACGTACCCGCTGCGTTTAGACCCACATATTTGGCGCTGTCTTTCACCTTACGTCAACTGTTGAATGCACTTGGGCTTCCCAGCTTGATTATACCCATAAGTTCTAGAACAGACTGTATCCGTTTCTTTCAAATACAGCACACGATGGCGCGACACATTAAATCCATGGCGCAAAGTCCAGTCCCGAACAGCATGTTCAGCTTGATCATGGCTGTCGAAAACAGCTTCAGGCGGTGGAAAATAATGTAGAAATCATCCCAATTTGCCTTAGAAACCTACATTGCATCACCACCGGTTTCCATAGAAATAGTTATCACCTCGAATGGGGCCGACAACTTTATATTCTTGATCCACAGCTGTGATAACTAGGGTTGTTTCGCGCTGTGCTCAAAATTGCATGAAAGTACCTTTGTGTAGACTAGAAAAGGATGTATTACTATAAATAGCCTTAACTAAAATACTTCAAGCTAAATACGCAAACCCGACTCCACATCAGCAACCGGAAGACGTAAACGTGACTCTACTACATACACTTAACGCAACCAAACGATTAAGCCGCCAACCAAACTAAATACGTAAAACCTAATGCAACTACCATCGTTATGATAACAAACACTGCTTCTACGCTTCACCAGGACGCCTGGGCTCGAATTACTCATCAGTACGTAAAATAATCTCCTCCGTAGCCGTCAGAAACTTAGGGCGTGTTCGCGATCACCCAAAATTGCGGATTTGGGAGCATAATGCAATTTGGGGGTAAAATTTACAGCACAAACACGAAAACCATAATAGCATTTTGGTGCCCATAATTCGATTTCGGGGGGCAAATTTTCGATTTTCAAAATTTCAGGTCTGAACCAGTATTTTGGACGGGTTTCGCGTCTGAACCTGTCATTAAAAACAGTCAGAAAGCTGCTCGTAAGTTTGCTCACGCCGCGTACAACGCTGTGAAGGGGGTGGAGCGCGTGGATCTGGCGGAACAGCGCGAGAGGCAGCACAAGCAGCAGCTCAAGCGGCAGCGGGTCAAGCGCTTTACTTCCGGGCACGGGGCAGCCCAAGGGACGCGGAGGTCAGCCGCAACGCAACACTTGGTCGTTCTGCTCGGGAGCAAGAGGTCCATAATGAAGTGGAATGGCCCCACACAGTACGAGGACCCCACGGGCAAGCTCATGATGCCGCCGGCCGACATGGTAATCCAAGGTAAAGATGTACGTCGAGATACACGCCAAGGACGAGAAACTGTAAGACCTCCGGAGATCTCGTACGCTGACTTGTACGTGCTGGCAGGCGTGACTATGATCAAGGAGATGGGCGGCCCCAAGTCCCTTTCCGACTCGGCCGCCCCAACGCCAAGAGCGGCAAGGGACCCATAGAGGCACCCGACGACCGCCTGCCCAACGCCGACGCGGGCAGCATGGACAAGGACAATCCCACGCAGTACGTGCGCGACGTGTTCTTCCGCATGGGCTTCGACTAACACGACATCGTCGAAGACCTCGACATCGTCGCGCAGCGACTCGCTCGCGCTGAGATGCTGCTGGAGGTTGCTCAACGGGTTGGTTTGGTTGTAGGAAACCAAAAGACAACTAGTTGCTTCGCAATTGCTTGAATCCAATAGAGAGCAACAGCCAGAACCTCTTGAGCATCTCGAGCACTATCAGCTGTGTACGGCTAACAGAGCAAAATAGCTCGTCAAAAGCCTCATCATCCATGCGGAAATGACCGCGAAACAGTCTGCGATTCTGCGACTCGTGAATCGCTTAACCGAACCGCTGACCACCACTTGTAGTTAAACCCAGCAATCTCAGCGGTTTCTCGTGCTCTTCGTGGCGCGATGGATGTTCCTCAAAAGCTCCGATCCGGCCACTCTTGCTTCATCCATTTCGTCAAGCAGCGTGTCGATTACGCACTGGACACTTAAAATGATTTACATTCCTTCGTTTTTACAACGTGAAAGTTAGTGACTAGTGAGGGCAAAACCATATTTTGCCGCGAATACGAAAAACGCATAATACTATTTTGCTTTCTCACCAAAGTAGCGGCCAGTAAAACGTAATTTCGATTTTGCGTCGAAAATTGCGATTTTAGCAAAATTGCAGAGGTTGCGAACGCGCTCTTAATAACGAACGAGCAGAACCTGCTTATCTTCATCTAGCACTTGAGTTTGAGTCAGGTATCCATAACGGACACCACCACGCGACCAACCAACGTCTTCAACACTGACCCCAATCAAATCTTCATCCCACTCATCACGAAAGCCTTCACTTAAGTAAGTGTTGAAATCTTCGTAGGAGTCGTCCATAGCCTCATCATGCGAGTCAGCATCCATGGCAGGGCTTCGCAAAGGGTTTGCCCCTCCACCCCACAATTGCTGATCCCCAAGAATTGCCTCGAATCCATTCGCGATTTCCGACTGTTTGACTTTGTGATTAGTGTAGATGGAGGCAAGCATATGCGCCTTCTCATTGCTCAGACTATTCCGAATGTCAGAATGTATACCCCCTTGAGTGCTCCAGCCTCGCTCCGCAGACGCCGATGAGGTTGGAATGGTGAATACCCGCAGTGCCATTAGGCCTACTTACGGGTAATCGATAATCCCCACCCATGACCACCATTCGAAAGGAGGTATCTTGTTAACGAATTCCTTTGGAGCTGGTGAAAACTACCATTTTCGGGTCATAAAGCGTGAAAGCTACTGTTGTACTTGGTCGAGCTCCGGTTTGGTGTATTCCAACTTCCCTGCGATAAGTACCAGTTGCTGGAACAGCAATACCTTTTCATCTTGAGTACAAATTGACGAAGACCTCGTGTGGTCCAGCGTGTATGCTAGTTATATGGAATTCGTGGATAAAACACCATTTTGATCTAATACGCCTTCCACCGTGCTGCTGAAAGGTCGCAGGAATTCCAGGGTTGGGGATTCGAAACAAAGAAAGTACCGCGGTAGGCAGAGAGGTGCATGGTTGAGGAGGCGGTGTCGGATAGCTACAGTGTGGATGGCGCCACACCCGTGCTTCTCTGGGATGAGGCCATTGTGGACAGGCAAAAGGTGATCTCTGATCCCTTCATCCATCTCTCTGACTAATGAACTCTGTCATCCTCTTCTTAATTGTGTATGGCGTAAGTGGGTACAAGCCGATCAGGTACCGAGCATACGCTACTTTAACTCCATGTCGTGCTCCTGCCAGCGCATCGGTCATGATACTTCATGTATGTCCATTCTATGGATCAGCTCTACCGCATTTCGCATGTAGAGCGCTACCGCGGCTTAACAGATACACCTTCAAACTGACCAACCAACGACACAATAGAAAGTGCAGGAGATCGCATGCAAAGCGATACACCCGCAATATGGGTATTATACACAATTTTTGAGTAGCGTGGGAGACACCGGTAGCAATGGCGCGCTAGCGCCCATACTCACAATGCAGCCGAAGATGCTGCGAGAATAGCGGCAATAATGGACATATTTGGACACAATCTGAGGCTGTATCCAGCCTGGCTTACCCTATGGGGGTACCAGCCAAAACGTTTGAGCCATAGGACGACTTATACACAGTTGAAATGGACATATGGAGACTGGGGGTGGCATCTTGACAGCAATTTTGAGGTGGAAGGTACCGCATTTCGCCTACACACCATGTCATAGGTTTATGTTAATGGCTGTACAAGACCTCAAAAACAATCTGAAACCTATGATTTGGGATAGGTAACTATATTTTGGGGTTATACTACTGCTTCCTCTACAATATCGCTCAGCTAAAAATCATGGCTCATCTCTACAGTTTCTCCTTCTAGCAGGTGCAATTTCTCTAGGTCTGCGGCCAGCTCAGCGGAAGCAATGCAGTTGTCACTGGGACGTAGACCGCTCGCGCGAAAAGCGTGCGGTATCGTCTGTGTGGACAGCTCTGCATTTGCATATCGTCGCCCGGTTTGGTCTCTTCAGCTTGAGTTTCGTGCTTGAATTGCGTTCTTGCCTTATCTGCGCCTTCATACCATCGTCGTGCCAATAGTGTCGGAGACGTGCCTTCCGTTGAAAATTCCACGCCACGTATGCTTGCTGCGAAACTGGTGTGGTGTGTGGGGGCACGTTAAGCAGCACGACATTGATGTACGCAGCATATATCTGAACCATCTCCGTCCAGTGCTCACGAAAGCAGTCCCACAGTGGCAGCATAGGAACGAGCGGGACACGACTGCCAAAAAGAAATTAAAAAAGTCATAGGATAGCTTCTCATTCGACCAACCTACAATATTGATAAATAATAAATAACAGTAATAAAAGTTCAACAAAACATTTCGACTGTTTGGTTCGCGTTATATACCCGAGAAAAGCTGAGGCCGAAGACTGTGGCTTCCACCTTCGCTACGAAGTCGGTGGCAATCACGTTGATGTCGGCGGGGTTGATCTGACTGTGTCTTGTAGAACAACGGAAGCTAAATCTATCGCGGTTTTTAAACCCACCCAACCACTTGTCTGAGGCCTTAAAGCGAGGTTGCTCTGCTTCTTCAGCCACATCGAGTGCTAATCGGTCATCATTTTGGTCGACACGAGAATTCCCTCATCGCGCAACTCATTCACCCCTGGGCTAAGTAGACTTCATTCTTAGCCGACATAATCGTCCCAATACCGACGTTACGCAATTTTGTTTGTAGCCGCCGTTGCCTTCAGCCACATCAGCCACAAGTGGCTTGCGCTCTCGGGCCCGCTACCAAGGTAAGGAAAATAGTGTTTGATTGTTTTTATCATCTCCTTACACTGTTTGAGGTAGTTGATCACGACTAGTTTTTTGTCTAACCGCTACCGAATGCGCAGTTTCTGTTTTTGAATTCGAGGTCACTCTGCATCCGCTACCGATCTGGTTTTGTTGTTGACAAATTCCCAGCCACTGCGCAACATATCCCAGAATTGTTTCGCGTACTGACATAACCCAGCGGGATGAGGTGTCCCGCATAAGTCATTGTTAGCACGTACCTGAGCCAGGCAGCGGTACCCGAGTTCCACCCCTGTCCGTAGTATCAACGTGTTGAGTCTTAGCCTCAACAAGTTATGCGTGTTATATGCCGTCGCTCCTTCTATCCGATAACAACTGTCTCCACGAGACTGCTGTTCTCGAAAGGAAGACCGAGCCTTGGTGGGGCTGGCATACACGTACAGCAGTACCTCGTGTGTGGAGAGTGCAGAGCCGCGTACACAGGTCTTCACTCGCCCCCCGACTTAGGGTGGCTCCGAGAGTTGGCTCGGGTTGAGCCTGTCTTGATCCAGGGTTCTCGCCTCTGCGCCCTGGGACTTCCGCGCACCACGTCTTGACGTAGACGAAACGGCCGAGCTGAGAACCACTATCCCAGGCTCAGCGCCACACGAAATCCACCCAACAGCACTGAGAACCACTATCTCAGGTGCTGTTCTGCCGAAACCTTAGAGTAGATCACCTTCTACCCGAAAATATGAAATACACGCTGGGTACAGCCGCCTAGTTCGGCCTGCCGACGCTTAACGAAATGAAATAGTCAAATAGGCACCCCTTCACACCGAGGTACACCCAAATGGACTATATGAGGCTTGAGTTTTGATGGAGTCTCCTCAGACACCCTTTTGCACAAGAACACACAAACGCTTGCGGCCTTCGGGGCAAATTCGATTCGATTCTGATGAATACTTTACACATGCAAACAAAGACATATCAAGGGGGGGGGGGGCACAGCTTCCTTCGGAGAGCACCCAAACAGCGGTGGAAGGATTGTCTTGCGAGCGGCCTGCAGACCTGTGTCGAGCGGCGCTTCAATGCGATAGTAGCTCGCAAACCAACGGCGCGCAGCGCTTTCACTTGAGACCGGGCGTGATGATTGGCCGGGCCGCGTCAAAGTCGAGCGTGGTGGTCAGCAAGATCCTGATTACATGTCAGCAAACTCCTGATTACATGTCAGCAAGCTCTTGATTACACCACTTTCCGTGTCTGTGATTGGCCGTAGGGTGCGCGGCACGTGGATGCGACAGCGCGTCACATGGGTGCGACCGTGTGTCAAAGCTGATTTGTGGTACGCAATCACTTGATGACCGCCCCTTCGCAGCGACTGTCTCCAACGCTTCACCGCCCACTTCACTCTGAGCCTCCACTGGATCGGAACCGGTAAAGTCTCCAGGTGTCCATCTCCACTAAGCTGAATCTCCCAAGATTTAGCGAACCATCTCTGAGTCCCGTTCAATTTCAGAGTGTCCTCCAAAGCTGGACCACTTCGAATCTAGGGGGAAATTCTGAGTCGCCAGGAGCTTGGCAGTCATTCCGCTGAGTATCCCGGAGTTCAGTCCACCGCACGTAGACTCAGAGGTTTTTGCAAGGGGAACTCCGCCTAGTCGTGGGACCGCTTGACTCTCGGCGGATGCGCAGGATTGAAGCTCAGCACTAAACCGTGGTTTTGGCGGGACGAGTCACGCGGCTTCAAGCTATCACATCTGCAGCTGGCCATTTTTCACCAATCATGACCCATTATAATGGGTGCGAGAGAGATCCGGCAGCCGAGCGATGGCGCTCACCGGGCAAAGTCCGGGCGCGCCTCGTTACATCCAGGTAGTCAGAGGATAGTGCGTGTGCTAGCATGGGCATCTCGTCGTTTTCAAGTCGGTCCTACGAAGCGGCGCAAGATCGGGATACCGGTGTCTGCGCAAATGGGTGACTATTACGCGCGGATGGAGGTCCTGAACCAGCCTCTGGCAGGATGATTTGTTGACCTTCGTGCTCAGTGGTGCCCGTGCGGGTTTCCTTTGCGTTCGGGATATGCGCGCACGTCCTGTATGCTCTACGGACGACCAGCCGCGTTGACGCACACGGACGGGAGCTCTAAGTGAGCCAAAGGAAGAAATAGACGAGCAGCGAAGCCCCCACGGACTCGATGGTTGACCGTGCTCGGGTGGTTGGCCCTGCTTTGACTGTGAAACGCTCCAGCGCTACAAATAAGACACGCAGATACGTTGTAGAGCTTGGGATTTCTTCGCGTAGTCGACAGCAAGGTGCCGTACCCGAGCGGTTTCGCCGAAGGTCCTTCTAACGATAGCGCACGACATTTCCATTTCCATGAGCCCAAACCATTGGAGTACCTACGTATACGACTAAAATACGATGCCTACCTGAGCATTTGCAAGTTTTCGATTTCTAGTTTGAACCAGGCATCGCATTTACATATTCAATTAGTTAACTCCTTGACATATGGCAACATTTACTACTAGCTCATCCTTACCCTTTTCTTACGAGTATTCCTGCTAATTAGTCTTGTAGCTCCAGCCGACATCGCATGCGCACGTGAATTATCTCTCTTGTCCGCTGTGATCTGGGCACCCGCCTTGACGTCCTCGATCATCCGCACGAGCACCTTTACACTCGCTCTGTTGTGCACCTCCACGAATGCAGCATCCAGATCACGGGCTGGGATCGTGAAGCGCGTAGTGAACCCGTGCTCTAGTGCTTTGATGTACACTAACTATTTGCGGACGGCTGGGTATCGTGTATCCTCTGTTTTGCTTCTTCGCTTGGCCTGACTGCCACGGTATCAACGCATCATACTCGCACAATTTCCATGCGTACTCTCCACTGATGTCCCCCACAGCTAGGAAGGTCGTGCCGTTCTGCAAGGCGATTTGAGGTGGTACGCCGATGTGCTAATCGCCTGGTCTCAGTATCATGGTGGTGTCCCCGTCAACGTGGAGCCCTTGCATCGTTGCTCCGGTGCGTGCATCTTGTGCAGATCAACAAATCCCGCGACTTTGTCGGTCATGGATGGACGGCCCAAAACAGTTGGACGATCAAAAGGGGGAAACACCGCGAGCACACGCCCTCCTGCTTCCCGTACCCTCTCGATCTGGATTGGGACATCGAGGACGATTTCTCTGATGAAATTCTGGCTGGCATCATGTCGAGCACGAGTTTCGGCTTAAACGAGGAGGAGAAGGAGAACTCGTAGTTTCACGAACTCGTCCTTTGACGTTCACTGTGTTTAATATATGTTGTTTGATCATATGTTTTTTTCTTCACGTTGTATTCGTCTTGTTCTCGTCTCCGTCTCCGTCCCGCTTGACTCGGCAACTATGTTCTATTTCTCACTGTGGCCTTCTTACCGCAGGCACCGCGATAACAGCCTTCCTGCTTGAGGACGTCTGACTTAAGGAAGATAAGTCACTTGAACCATCCATTAATGAGATTACCATTTATAACGGAGGTCAGTATGCAGATATACGACAGTAGATAAAACCTTAAATTTTTTTATCAATACAGTCAGTTTAACACTAACCTAGACGTACGCAAGTCGTTCGGTACGTACCTTATGTGACAGGACACTAAAAAGCAGAGACGCTCGGTGTCTGCTTTGGTTAGCGCGTTACGCTTCCTCTAAGCTCTGATGCGTGTGACCCCCGTCACATCGCATGTGACAAACACAGCACCCCTCCCGCCATACTAGAAAGTGAGCGATCTATGCCAAACAGTCCCCCCAAAATCGATCTTAAACCTGGACTCATCTGAAAGCGATTCAGATGAGGTTAAGGGCTCGCCGAAGAAAGCTCGATCGAGCGCGAGCTAGTGAAGACCGTGCTTGCACCAGGCCATGGACAAGCTACAAAAGACGGATGTGAGGGGGGGGGTGACGGTGAGCTTCAAAATCTACAAGATTACCTGACAACCAGCCCTACCGGGAGCGAGCGTAAAAGATTCGGCACCAGCCGGATGACATGTCAGCCGCTCCATGAAGCGTTTTTACCAGGTAAAGTGCTCCATAACTCGAAGCAGCACGCATATACACCACACCAATTCGCCCGAAGCAAAACAACCAAGGCGTTGGTGTGTTTGTCTTTAGTCAAGGAAGGTCTTCTGGATTTGCATGCCCGGCGCCCTGTAGACAAGGATGATGTTGCTGACCACCGACAAAACAAACAGAGGTGCCGTGACCGAAGGAGATTAAGTACATCGAGGAGTGATGGAATAACTTTCCTAGACATCTGAGATTTTGACAAGTGCAAGTGCCAAGTAGATTGCTTCATGGGATGCACTATCTACTGTACACACGAGTGCTGTAACTTGGGGGCTGTTTGCAGCAACGCACCCACTGTGATGTATACATTGAAACCGTTTTATACGGAACGCGTCGGCCTTGGTGCGTAATGCCGACGGTACGCAAGTTTTTCGTGGTCGCCTTTGCCTTCAGCCACATCAGCCACAAGTGGCTTGCGCTCTCGGGTCCACCGCAAAATCGGCGTTCGGTTGCTATTGCAGGATCTGCTACCAAGGCTAGGAAAATAGTGTTTGATTGTTTATATTATCTCTTTACACTGTTTGAGGTAGTTGATCACGGCTAGCTTCTTGTCGACGCACTCTCCAGACACGAGGTACTGCTATACGTGTATACCAGCCCCACCAAGGCTCGGTCTTCCTTTCGGGCGCTAGCGCGCCATTGTTACTGGTGTCTCCCACGCTACTCAAAAATTGTGTAAAATACCCATATTGCGGGTGTATCGCTCTACATGCGATCTCGTGCACGTTCTATTACGGCGTTGGTTGGTCAGGATGAAGGCGTGTCTGTTAAGCCGCGGTAGCGCTCTTCATGCGAAATGTGGTAGATATGATCCATAAAATGGGCATACATGAAGTATCATGACTGATGCGCTGACAAGAGCACGGAATGGAGTTAGGTTAGCGTATGCTCGGTGCCTGATCGGCTTGTACCCACTTACGTCATACACAACCAAGAAGAGGATAAGAGAGTTCATTAGTCAGAGAGCTGGATGAAGGGATCAGAGATGTGATTGAACAGACAATAAAATGGATTGTTCTTTTTATCGACAGCGGATCACAAAGAAATCCGGGGCCGGGAGGAGGTGGGGTCGTAAAAAACAACTCCAGGGTGAAACAGGACGAGATCGACCATGTCGAGTGCAATTAAGAACGTGCAGTCTGTCATGTGGTTAGGCAACACATCTTTCCTAGGAATTGGCGTTGACGCCGGTATGGTTGCCGCAATCAGCTTGTTGAAGGCGTGTACCATGCGCCACTTCCCATTGGGTTTTCGGACGCAGAAAGTCGAGCCCGAATGAGTGCGACTTCGACTCGCACATCATGCCAGCGGCATGTTCGTAGCGAAAAAGGTGTCGATCACATCAACCTGTTCTGTTCCTTTGGAAGCTGTCAATGCCGTGTGGTGCAGTACTTGGTGTCCCGCACCAAAGCAATCTCGTCCTTCCCCCAATTCGGGGGAAGAAGCGAGGGGGATAGTTTCTCACGACGTCCGAAATTTATCAAGATGAGGGTAATACAGGTCCGAGGGATCCTTCAGGATGGCTGCACCATACCATATCCGCCTCAGAGAGGACCGCTCGTCAACGTACTGTTGTGGTTCCATGACCGATGATGCGCTTAGCTCCATTGAGCCATGTTCAGGGGTAAAGTGGACGACCTCTTCCAGTTCCGATGACTTCAGGAAAATAAAACTCGACGTAGGATAGGGCTTCGAGCCCCAGTAGCTCAGCTCCCGAGACCCTCACCCGCCTTGGGTTCAACTGTGAAGTCGTCTAGCACTCGAGGCGTCCTGTGATTAGCCACAATCCCCATAACGACGTGGCGCCGCTGCCATGGGCGCGTCCGGGGTCCTGCGATCCTTGTTCTTCGGAAGTGGGAGTCCCAGTTCGACCACTCCAGCACATCCTTCCGCGCTAGCTCAATCAGCTACAGGGCGTTGTGTAACCAAGCGGTATTAAGACAGCTATTGAGCACCGGCGCTCAGCCAGATATGGCCAACGCCACGTCACCTGCATGTATATGCACCAAAAGTGTCTCGCCGTAAGGCAGGCTGCTCACCGGGATATGTCACCGGGAGTGTGTGGCTCCTTCCAATGGGTGCATGCCATCAAGGAATTCGGCGGCCGGACAGGGTGCCATAACTCCATCTCGAAGTGGGCCCTTTTCGGGTGGGACGCCTCCGGGCTTGTGAGCCTAAACATATCCGAGCACCTGCTCCCACGATCTTCAACAAGTCAATACCTTCTAATGTCCCACGCTTGTGCCATCTTGGATCACTCAAAACATCCAGCTCTTGGAACCGGTCGGCTGCAAACTGGCGATCCAGTTGCGTCGCGCCGTGTTCGTGCCAGTTGGTTCATCCGGAACACTAGCAGGTAGTCGGGAAGCCGGAAGATGAGCTTGGGCGTCGCAAACTGAAGTGAAATCGACAGGTGTGGTCTTATGCTTGGATTTGTTGATAATCGAGCTGAAATGCACTTGAGTACATCGATCATCCGGGTTGTCGTCCCTTCAGGTTGTCATCTGGTCATTCAAGTTGCACTGCAGTCATTTGGGATGGTCTGTAGTCGACGATCTTGGGCTTCACTTTGCGACCAATGAGTGGACACCCAGGACCGTGTCAAGTCAGCGAAATGAGCGGACCTGAGACCAGTCTCGGATAGTGCTACGCCTAAGCATGGAACTTCAAGACCGACCAATCAGGCCCCAACAGCACGCCAGGTTACGAGGTCTGGCTTTTGAGATCTTTCCCACCACCTGATGAATGAGTAGCTACCCGGTTTCAACGTGCAATAATCCACAGGGCCGGTCAATCAAGCTCCGGCAGCACGCCAGACCCCGAACCTCGACTCGCTGATTTATCAGCATGTGATCAATAATTGCTTGTGGGGGTTTGTTCGCCTATCGCCCGAAGCGGAAGCACTTGTGGATCAAGTCATTATGGACTATCTTGGTTACGATGTGGCGAAGTCGGTGACAACTTTTTGCCGCCCAGGTGTATAGTGCTCGCGCTACCCTTTTAGGGACCCGCCCCCCTTCCGAAAGTAGAACTTCCGGACGGCGAACAGGCGGGTACCTCCAAACGAGTAACCTCGCTCGGAGTGGCGTGTGTACCTTGCGTAACCCCCTTCTCGGGCCGTTTGTCTTCGGCGGACCGGATTCCACCTAGTGAGCTGTTAATACAGATATAGACAATATAAGAGTACTGAGCGCAGACGAATACCTCCGAACGCCGCTCATACAGTTAGTGAGAAGCAGTGACCTACTAACCAGATCCTCCAGCGAGGTTAATTCCGTGGCTCAGACGAGTGTGTCCCGGAAGACGGAGTCGGACTCGGTTCCGGGTCAGTCGGACGTTTCTGGACAGTCACGTGTTTCACAAAGGAGTTTCGCAACTGGAAGCTTGTCGTCCAGGGATGAGTCATCGGGTTCCTCTATGCGGTCATATGAGGGGAGACACATGCCGTATGCTGGCTATCACCCCATGGTGATGACAGCTCATGGAGCCAGTGGTGTTTTGTCAAGCGGCCCCGAGATAGGTATGTACGTCCAGCAGACGGTGATCCCACCTGACCAAGAGTTGAGGCCCGATGATGAAGATGTGGATATGTTCGAATTCGAAAGAGATGTCAAGTTGGTGAAGACGTCCCAGCGGTGCGCACGCCGCAAGGAAAGCAAGCCAGATCTTTCATCGGACGAAGATTCATCTGACGACAGTCGTCATTCACGACGACGAGAAAGGGGAAGACGTCGCTCGTCCAAACAGACACCCGAACGTCGCAGATCATCTTCACGGCACTCCGAACGCTCCAATCGTTCCGTTCGTTCCGCCAGATCTACGGGGTCGACTCAGGCAGCTCTGGATTTCATGTTCAAGGTGCAAGAAATGATGGCCAAGATGCAAGCGCAGCAACGCGAAGACACACGGAGTATCAAGCAGAGCGTGAAGGCGGAATTACCCAAGCCCTAAGGCAAGGGACGGGAGTTGAGAAGAGCAAAGTGTCGCCCGAGACTCTGCCGGACAAGACAAACGTCACTCCAGTGACCCCCGAAGTCGTGGAAGCATTGCGCGCTGAAGGTGCTCTGAGTGAGCACCAACGTGTTGAAGTGGCACTCGGAGACTACCAGGACAAGTGGAATCTAAGAAGAGCCGACAACTCTGGAGGTCGCGGAAGCGAATGCTCGACTGGAGGCATCCCGAAAGGAGTTGCTTGCCCTCCAGGAGGTGCGCGAGAAGGATGCGAATCAGCTACGGGACCTGCGTGTATCAACGGCTCAGACTGACTCTCGCGACTCAGTCCCGACGCCATCTCAAGACACAGTCCCAACGCGAGTCACCCAAGAGAAGCGGACAGTCATTTCGCGGCACAGTTACAAGCGAGGCTGCGTGGCTTACAACAGGCTAAGGTCAAGAACGACGCTGCGAGTAGGAGCAGGAGCACGACTCAAGTGAAGACGGAACAGAGCTCTGAGAAGCGAGGGCCGCCTGAACGTACTCCGCCTGAAGGTTCGGATCCGCCCAAGAGGAACGCTGGAAAGTCAGGGTCGAGACGGGACTCAACGAAGAAGATCTCCAGACGAGGATATGACCCTCATGACTTCGATCCGGACTCGGACAAGAAGGATGATGCCAGTTCCGACGATTCGGACAGCAGCTTTTTCGAAGAGTCGGCCCCGAACGCGATGAGCTCGAAGACTTCCCGGGCAGGAACCACGGTTTTTGCGTATACGCCTTACGTGAACGCCTCGACGCTGGAAGACTTCAACGAGAAGGCGTCACTGAATACACGCATTCGCTGGTTGGAGAAGTTCCTGAGTATGGCAGTCCAAGGAGGATGGTCTGACAAGATGCGCATCTACGAGATGAAGCTGAAGTTGCCATCATCGGCTCGATACTGGCGATACAACTTGGATGAGTCAGTGCGTCACAGCTGGTAGGGATTTCTGAAAGCCTTCAAGGAGAAGTATTGCAAGGAGAAAACATCCGACTCTGAGAGGTATTACAGCATGACTCAGAAGAAGACAGAAGCCCCGTTGAAATTCTTCTACCGACTGAATCGGGTCGCCGATAAAGCTGGAACCAACTTCCGAAAGTCGTCCTAAGAGAGGGAGCGTCACTTCAAGGTGTTCATGAAGAAACTTGTGGACTCATCGCTTCGCTCCACATTGCAAGGCCAGCGCCTGCATAGCCTGGAAGATCTGGAGTTTGTGCTCAAGCAGTACGAAGAGATGCATCAGGACGACGACTACGAGACTCCTCCTCACAAGCGTGAACCTCGTCCCGAATACATGTCCGCTGGGAAGTTTCGTCCGAAGCGCCCGGCCAAGGCTTACGTTGCGCAGAGCAGGGTCGAGTCAGATTCGGAAGACGAGAGGCAAGTACGTTTCCAAGAGGCAGCCGAAGAAATTCCAGATCAAGAAGTGGAGGGTGGACAAGAAGATCAACTGCCGGAAGATTGGTCACAGATGTATCGAGCAATGGAGAACGCCGGGTGGAAACCACCCGCAAGAGATTTCCGACCCAATGTTTCGTCGCCTCGATTTGACAAGTCCAATACGTCCAGATTCTATGAGGCATGCAAGCGTTTCGGACACACCAAAGACTGTTCTTGGTCCGAACTCCAGTGCGACCGCTGCCATCAGCAAGGACATCCAGCCCAGTACTGCAAGACGTGTCCGTGTGCGTTCTGTTCTAAGTTTCATGGAGAAGTTCGCGACGACTGGAAGGTTCTCCAAACTCTGATATCTCTGGCCTCCCAGAGGACATTTGAAATACCGAAGTCACTCCGAAAGCAAGTTCTGGGGAGCGAAGAAAATTCTGGGGAAGAGCAGTTAAACCTGTAAGCCCGTTGGATGAGGATCCAGAACGCGCCGGGCTGAAGAAGCCCCTCAGAATTATGTGCCTTAGTGTGCATGGGACCCGAGTTGAAGAGTCGAACACAAGGTAAACACAAATGCATGACTGTATTTCAAGATGATGGTTCCCGCTCTGATGATTCTAGTTTGGGCGCCCCGGAGTTGGACACGCCTATCGAGTTTCGTTTGGGGCCTGGAGAGAATTTGGATGGTGGAAGGATCACGAATCGGATGATGATCGGAAAGTGGCAATGGTGCATGGTGCAGTGAATAACCACCGCATCCCGATAATGCTGGATACCGGAGCGTCTGTGAGCATGGTGAGTGCGGACTTAGCGCGTAAGCTCAAACTCAAGTTAAGTGTTCACAGCCCCCTCCGAGTGTCCGGTCTGGGAGGAGTGACCACCATTATCCGATCCAAGATTCAAGTCAAGGTCACCATTGGTCCAAGAGTGGTTTACATTTAGGACTTGTGGGTTGCGAATATCGGAGAAGGAATTGATGTTCTCCTGGGCATGGATTTCATGTACTCTGCGGGTGCTCGGATCTGTGTCCGAGAAGGGCATGTAAAACTCCCGGATGAAGAAACTATTCTGCTCAACAGAGGAGGCTCAATCCGTAACATATATGGTCTGGACCTCGCTGTGACGCCAGATTATACGTCGATGTTACTCCCGGGAAGAATTGTCGTAGTGCAGATCCGCTATGCTCAGATGGATCCACGTCAGGATGTGGTTTGGGCAGGTCGAGGAGACCGTTGGGTGACCAAGCTGATCTATGCAGCTAAGTCGTATCCGGTCGCCGTGAAAGTAGTGAACATCTCGACCAAGAACCTGACCCTCAGTATCCATTCGCCCACTCCTTCCCGATGGCGGGCCGTTTCGTTCGTCCTGGAAGCCGGAAGTATCTCGAGTGGCAACATCTCATCTATGAGTCTACCTTCTCTGACCAGATGAAGCACCCAATTCAACAAGTGGCTCAGATGTACGAAGATCAGGACCCTCCTTGTGTCGAGAAAGAGGAATATCAGTGGCCAACCCAATTGTTGAAGCGTCATACTCCAGACTCCGCCACAGTGCGAATCGCACAAAGGACTGGGCAGGATGTTGTCTCCCCAGCGGTTTCAAAGAGAGAAGAGCTAACCTCCGAACCGGAAGCATGCTCGGACCACGGATCGGACGATCAGCCTATCGGTCCAGAAGAGAAGAGCCGATGAAGATGTTTTTGTCGACGCTCACGAGGAAACGTGCCCCCCCCCCAGCGAGGACGACGACGGAGATGAATACTTTGACGCGATCAGTCTGGACGAGGACTACGTGGATAGATCCCAAAACTCGACATGCGAGGAGGAGGACGATGTGCCGGCTCAGGATTGGCCTTGCACTCCCTTGCGGAAGCTGGAATTGGAATATGAACGCTGCATTAAGATGAATGCGGAGGACCTGGATTCAGAACCGACCATCTACATCCATGAAGGAAGTGAATTGCAGTCCCAGCTGCGTGATCAGCTGATGCTCCTTCCCGAGTTGAAAAAATTGAGTCCCAGCTGTGATATCGAAACCGCGGACGTTGGAGAGCCGGGAACTACGACTCCAGACGAAGAAGGAAAGATGAGGAGTATCCTGAGGTACCATCGCAGTATCTTTCTGGGAGATGGTAATGCTGCTCCCGCCCCAGCTCGAGGCGTCGTGTGTGACTTGGATGTCGGAGATGCCAAGCCGGTGGCCCAGCGTTCAAGATCAGTGGCACCCCATCTCTCGATGAAGGTATACGAGCTGATTAAAAAGCTCTTGGAGAAGGGGCTTGTCGAACATTCCGAATCGCCTTGGGCCTCGCCTATCGTCATCGTGCTGAAGAAGAACGGGGTGGACATCCGGATGTGTATCGACTACCGCGTGGTGAATATGTTCATCAAACTTTCGAACTATCCACTGCCTCTGATCGACGATCTGCTAATTGGCTTCGAGAGCGCAATGTGGTTCATGAGTCTGGATATGGCCGGTGGGTTTTGGGCGATTCGCATGACGGAACGCGCGAAGCTGATTTCCAACTTCGTATGTCCCTTCGGACATTTCCGGTGGGTGCGTATGCCGTTTGAATTGAAGGATGCCCCCCTGGTGTATCAAGCAGTCATCAACAACTGTCTGTGGGGTTTCGTCCGCTTGTCACCCGAGGTGAAGGCAGAAGTAGACCAAGATGTGTGGATTTCCTCCGATTGGAGCGTCCAGGAGAAGATGTTGAAGAAGGAAAGGTCCCTGCTCTGACACAACCATGACGGTATTCCAGAGAAACATCCCGACACCCTCACACATGGGACCCGTTCTAGGTCGCAGCTCCTTTATCGACGACATTGCACATGGAGCTGCTTCGTGGGATCAACTCTGTGATGATATGAACAAGATTCTGTTCCGGCTGATATATTGGAACATCTCCGTGAGTCTCCCGAAAAGCGAGTTCGGAAAGCGGTCAATTCCCTATCTGTCCCACGAGATCAGTGCGGAAGGCATTCGAGCAACTCCGAAAATTGCGAAACGAGTCCGGGATTAGCCGTTTTCGAATACTCTGAAAGGAGTACAGTCGTTCCTCGGGAGCCTCAACTACTATCACAAGTTTATCGAAGACTTCCCAGTGATGGCAGCTGTCCTGTACGAATTAACGGACAAACAGATACGTTCCAAACGCCCGTTAATTCGTACAGGACAGCTGCCACCACTGGGAAGTCTGATGGACCGAATGTGCTGTGCTCGGACAAGAGTATGATGGAGTCATTCATCCAGTACGGTATACTGGCCGCGTTCTAAACGACGCGGAGCTTCGGTACCACATCGCAATAAGGAGGTAATAGCAGTGCTGCGAGTACTCCAGGTCTTCCGGACTCTTATAGAAGGATGCCCTCTGGTGGTATATACCCGTTACTCTGTCCTGAAGTGGATCATTTAATCCAAGACGGCAAATGGGAGGTGTGTCTCTTGGCGAGTGACGTTGTCACATTGGAACTTGGATATCCGGAAGGTGAAGAGAGACGAAGATGGTCTGGCGGCGATCATGGGTGCAGGAATTACACCCAGAGAGCACCTGGACGAAGCCGCAGAGTCACTTGTCCCGGCGAAGGGCTTTACCAAAGCACCCCCGGTCCTCAGTGTGGAGATGTTAGAAGACGACGTCGAAGGTGTGGTATTAAGTTTCGATGGAGCTGCGAAGACCTCGACTCGAAAAGGGAGCTGTGGTTGCATCTTGTGGAAGTTGCCAGGATGGTCGGTCATGGAAGCCAGAGGTTTCATCTTGGAAGATGTCACTGTGGACGACGCTGAATACAACGGACTCCTGAAGGGACTGCAAATGGCCCGTGAAAAGGAGATCACGGAGTTGGTCGTCGTTGGGGATTCCAGGATCGTCATCCAGCAGGTCCAAGGTCTCATCAACTGCCATCAACCGAACTTGCAGAGGAAGCTAGCCGAGCGCGAAAGTATGAAAGCTCGGTTCACATCTCTCAGATTGGTGCATGTAAAACGAGACTTCAACCAGGCCGCCGATTACATATCGAAACCACTCGTGCTTCACGACTCCTGGGACGTCCAAGATGAAGATGAACGACATCATCTGGAACAAGTGTCTAAGATTCCTGAGCAACTGATGAAATCGCAAGTGAGCTCTGGAATGGACGTCCGTGCTCCGAAAAGTTTGGCTGACGTGAGCTTCCGAAAGGAAGATGTGGAGTTCGGATCGGAATCGGCTCCGCTCCCAAATGCAGCTCGAGGCATGGCGGCAGTGACCAGGAGTGACGCACAGAGGGCAGCCGAGGATTCTTCCAGAGCCCGTCTAGGGCCATTGGAGTATCAAGCCGAACGATGGCGTCGCATCAAGGTTCACCAGAGAAGCGAGGAGTATCTTGCAGAGCTGGTAAGGTTACTGAAAGGAGACTTCGAATCGTTCTCGCCTCGACCTCTCCGGAAGATCAGCAAGGTGGCTGACTTCTTCGCATTAGACTCTCGCGGTATTCTATACCGTCTGGCACGGTCTACCCGAGATCGACCTCGAGACTTCGCGGATGAGCCACGGCTGGTTGTGCCAAAAGCTCTCCAGGCGGACATTATACACTATGCCCATGAAGATTACCAAGGAGGACATCAAGGCAAGACTCGAACTCATGAGCGACTTCGTTCCGAGTTCTACTGGCCTGGGATGTATGCAGATGTGGATCGCTTCGTGGAGGAATGTGTGGATTGTGCGAGTGGAAAAGGTAGACCTCCGAACCCCGGTCCATCGCCCGGAAACATCACACCACGACGACCTTTTGAAGAAGTGTCTATGGACTTTGTGACCCATATGCCCAAGTCGGCACGAGGAAATACGTTCTTGCTGCTGTTCCAGGATATATTTTCGGGGTACGTCATGTGCAAGCCCATGAGCTTCATTACAACTCAAGACGTTGCGGAGGCGTATGAAGAACGAGTCTTCCGGAGTTTTGGAGCAAGCTCCTTGATACGTCACGGCCAAGATCCGCGATTCATGAGTGAAGTGTTCACGAGATTCCGAGAACTTTTGGGAAGTCGGCAACGAGCGACTCTGGCGTATCGACCCCAAGCCAATGGCCAACAGGAGAGATCCGTCCAGACGGTAGTACGCAGCATCCGAGCATACATTGCTGAAGCGAATCAGAGCGACTGAGACGATCACACCGAGAGGTTGATATTCGCCCTGAATACGTCCTTCGATGCGACTCGTCTGGAGACGCCATTCTGTCTGGTTCATGGATGGGATGCTCAAGGGACGGTATCTGCGATGTTGGGGCCCAGACCTTTGAGCGTCCAAGAGAAGACTGCATACGAGTGGCGACGCAAGTTCCAGCGGGATTATAGCTATGCCTTCGCATGTGCAGAAGACCTTCAGGTCCAGGCGATAAAAGCGCGCTCCAACGTCCAGACACAAAAGTGGAAGGAACTCACGGAGAGACTGAAGGCTGAATTTGAGAAGGGAGACGCAGTATGGCTGTATATTCCGAAAGTCCAAACAGGCGTGAGCAGGAAGCTTGCTCACATGTGACATGGCCCTTTTCAAATTGACGAAGTGCATGACAACTTCCGAGTGCGCCTTAAGGTTGAGGGCACGGGTTACCGTGTCAACCCTTGGGTGCACATCAGTCGGCTGAAGCCACGTGCACTCCATCCGAAGCGACCAGTCGAAGAAGTCGAGGTGGGAGAAGATGATGATTTCGATACCGCACTTCTTCCCGAAGACAGCTGGGAACCCGACTCTGAGAGGAACGAGTATGAAGTGGAAAAGATTCTCGATCTGAGGTGGTCCAAACGGACAAGGACATCTAAGCGCAGCAAGGAATACCTGATCAAGTGGAAAGGTTACGATGATCCCGAATGGCTACCTTTTTCTCAACTCAGTTGCGGTGCTCTATGAATTCAATCAGAGCGCTAAAGCTAAAGCTCGTTTCCAGTCTATGCCGGCAGGAGATGATTATCCCGCTTGGCGTCGGGTTCACTCTGGGATGATCCTCTTGGACTCCTGGTCGTTCGGATACCCAACGTCCTGAATCTCATCACAAATTCTCGGCCCAGCAGATCCGGCTCGTAATCATTCATGAAGAGGTCTCCTTCCGCGTCTTCAGCGTGGTAATCCAATCTAGGAGGACGTTCCGACTGAGCTCCTGCTGGGAGCAACGATCTCCCTGAAGCCTTAGCCGTCACCTGTTGCCACTCCAGCATTTCCACACCGAGCAGTTGCAGCAAATCCGCCGCCACCTTGTAAACTTTGCTTCGGTGAAGCTTCGACGCACGCGTCTCGAACCACTTCGGAACGAGGTTTGTGAACTCGAATCCGGCCTCACAGAGGAGGGTCTGAAGTGCAGCCAAACTCTCTCTCGGAGATGGCATTCCAGGCGGGATGGTCGCTGCTGTCAAATCTTGAGCCATCGCTGGCATTCGCCGTTCTGGGCGCAGTTCCACTACCCAAGCGTCTTCAGCACTCGCCGGCAGGGACCAATCTCGCAGGTATCCCGACGTCGTGAGTATCGCCATCTGCCAACCCGCAGTGTCCAGCGTTGCAGCGGGCCACGTGTACTCCACAGAGGGTGGTGTAATCCTTCCAGACGGAGCACGCTCCCAGCGCCGGACTTGTTCCGCCACGTAATTGCGCGCTTGCACTTCCGCAACGCTCACACCGAGGTCTCGTCGAGGAACTTCTACCGGTCGGGGACCGGGAGCATCCAGGACGGCGACGGCTGCATCGGCTCCCTGGAGCTCCTTTTCCTCTTGGACAGTCACCAACGGCTTCTCAACCCTGACCGACGAAGCATTGTCCAGGAGGTCTACGTCCCCTTCCGGGAGTACTTCGACGTCTTCATCTGGCTGCGGAGAATCCTAAATTCCTTCCACAGTCAGAGATACTTCGTTCGGAGCACTTTCCTCAAGTCTCCGAGCGGGACCTCCAAACTCTTGACCTCAGCCTCGGGCATTGCCAAAGCTGGCCTCTTGAGCTCTTCTTCATCCACAATTCCACCGACAGCGTCGTTTGGAGACCCCTCACCGGGGCCGTCGTCCAAACGTGCTTGGTGCGCATCTTGAACATCCGGTCCTGATGACTGTTGCTCTTCAGCCGCGGCCAGTTTCTTCTTCTCTTCCGGCGGCCTTACGCTTCGCAGCGTTAGCCTTCCGAGCTTCGCGCTTGACTTCATCCAAGCTCTTGTGCTCTTCCGGCGGCAGCCCTTGTACTCGACGCGAGGCCACGCAGCCGCCGTACCGTGCCGATTACTGCTCTCTCGCAGCTACGCCCGCTCTCCGACGAGCAGTTCGTGTTCCCGACCGTGGACGAGATTCGGGAAGCGCAGCAGGCAGCCGGCCGGGAGCGCTCAAGGCTGCGAGTCACTCTGGAGGAGGAAGGTGGGGTGGCCATGGTTGATGGTCGCCCTTGGATCCCAAATGCGGCGACAGATCTCCTCGCACGCCTATTCGTGGTGGCACATGCTGGACTACATGGTCATCGTGGTCAGGAACCTATGGTGTCAGTGCTGCAACAGCGTTTCTTCATTGGCCGTCTACATGCTAAGGTGTCGAAGTTTGTCAGTGGCTGCCTGCTGTGCAAGCATGTGAAGCATCATCTCGCGCCCATATGGACCGACACTCACGGCGCAGCGAAGAAATGAAGCCCTTCACTGGGATTTCCTTTTCCTTGGCAATGGATATAGTGATACTGCCTATTTACTGGTTGCCAAGGACGCGCTAATACACTATTGTGAGTTATTTCCGTGCTCCGTACCAACCTCATTTGTCGCAGCAGAGGCTCTCTCAATCTGGTGCGCTCGCTATGGGATTCCTGAGATGCTAATGCCTGACCAAGGAGCGCATTTCCGCAATGAACTGGTGAAACATCTGCGTGCGCAGCTCAGGTGGAGCAAGTGTTCTCGCCAGTTTATACTCCGTGGCTCAATGGAACCGTCGAAAGGTTCAGCAAGGATGTTTTACAGGTGGTGCGAGCCCTTTTGATGGAGTACGACCTCGACACACATGAATGGCCCTACCTCCTGCCAGCTCTACAAGCCAACCTGAACCATACCCCAGTCCAGTCTCTAGGAGGTCACTCGCCGGTGGAGCTTTTCACTGGGCTTCCAGGATCATCGCCACTGGACACGGTCGTCAAGCACCGCGCAGATGCAGATCCACTGCTTGTTGTTGACTTCGCGTGCGTGGATGAGCAGCTTGAGTCGCTACGCAACTCGCTGCACGAGATGCACAAAGAAGTTTTGGACACCAAGGAGCGCAAACGGCTCCAGGACATGGCGGCTCATAAGGGTTCGACGGTGAATTTCGATGTTGGAGATTTTGTGTTGTGGTCACGGATCGACCAACGCCTGCCCAATAACAAGCTGCTTGGGCAATGGGTCGGCCCGTTCAAGGTGATCGAAGCCAAACCGCACTCATTCGTTATTCAGCACCTGATATCTGGGCGGGAGTATGACGTGCATACGTCCCGACTAAAGTTTTACGCGGATGCGGAACTGAACCAGACGGAAGAGCTGCTCGAACTGGTCTCGAGCCAAGGAATGATGATAGGAGTGGAGGCAATACCTGACCATCGCTTCAATCCCACTCTGGAACGATGGGAGCTACTGGTGTCGTGGATGGGGCTGCAGGCTATCGAGAATTCATGGGAGCCTCTCACGACCCTCCTCCAAGACGTCCCCAGCAAAGTTCGTGAGTACGCCATTGCCTGCAAGGACGACGACCTACTTCGGCAAGTTGAGTAGCGCTCGAGACACCTGTGAGCTTTGGGGGCGGTGTCGGCTGATTACGGTCAAGCCCTGGTTGTCTTCGAGCGTCACTTCGGCTTCACCTGATGGCACGAGCAAAAGGCAATGGCTGCGTGTCGCCCTAGGCCAGTAGGTGGTCCTGTAATCACGCAGCTTGAAGATCGTTTGCCCGCGGCACGCAGCTCGACCAGGCTGTGGACGCGTGCCAGCGTCCACAACTACATGAAGGACACTACAGTAGGAGCACGAGAAGAAAGCTTCGGGAAGTAGTTTGCATGTCGTTTCAATTTTCTCATTAATCAACTTACCTCTTCGAGTTTACCCCGGGTTTCGCGACACGCGCGTGTACGGTGCTAGCACTACGGTGTAAACAGCCAGGCCCTCAGAACTCTGCTTGGTGGGTTGACGATACGTTTGTGCCGGGGTCGCTGGACTGGTGGACGGCGTATACACGGCTCTACAGTTCTGACAGACATTCTGAACAAGTTACCTGGATTGCATGCTATGGCGGCTCTGTTGGGTTCAATGTGGCCACATCATTGAATGTTACCTGGATAGTATGTGCGCCAACGAAAGCCCTAAAAATGCGAACAGATCGGGCGGCTCGGCAGACTTCTCGACCCCACCGGAAGAAAATCATAGCGAGAAACCCCTGTAGCATCTGGATCGGGTCATAACACCAGAGCTTTCGCATGGTGAATGCCATCGCGTCGTGTCGGAATGGGCAATGGGATTTCACCGTGAGTTCACGATGTCATGGCTGATGGTTGAGTGTTGTAGGAGCATACCATCAACGTTCGGAGCACGACAAGCGACTATTTCATGGCTCGGTGCGACGGCAACCACAGGCCCGGATGAGAGTTTGATCAGCACTAGAAGTTGGCTAGCGCAAACATTTCCAGAGATATACTCAGCACCGGTAGGGTGGCGACTGTGACCATCGGCAACCCCAGCTACCGCGAGGTGGGCAGAGGCTGTTATGTGCACTCGGTATGGTGCTAAAAGGTTCCACCTCGCTGTGTTACGAGCTATCTGGGCATGCCTCCGAGCGCATTGGAATCTTACTTGCATGAGAAATGCAGACGCGATCATGAAGTGCGGCGACATGGAACTACTTGCGGACGTGAACTCTGCAATTCAGGGCCGCCGCCGGGTCCATAGTCGAGCACCCCTGCGCTTGGATACTTTACTACAGACACACGCAGATACGCTCCAGTACAGATCCGAGGCATGACACAACGAGCGCGAACGACAAATGCAGAGCGTGAGGTCTGGGGCGGCCTACGATGAAGAAAGAACGAATGGAATCGCGTGAAGACGCGCAGATCAGCCTGCGTCACGAAGTCGTGGACGCGCTGATAACCGTGCATGTTTACATATCCCTTAGCCCTGACCGCGCGTCGTGCATATTTGAAGACCTACATATGACGTATCGGGACTGGACAGCCGGAGCCGCCAAGTAACCGTAGGGTGCCTGGTTAGCGGGGTTGATGCAGTGCTCACCCTGAGCGCCACCGGCGATAACCGCAAAAAATAATGGCACGTGATGCTGTCCCCGACTGGGTGTCGCAGTAGCCTTACTAGTGTACAGCAGTCTATACACGACCGGATAACTGGACACCTTTAGTACACCCCTGACTAACCCCCCCCAAAAACCTTGCCTGTGAGGTATGAATCCTACCGCGCTTCGTGCGGGGCTCGGCTCGCTGCGCTCGCTTTGGGACCCGTATATGCTCTCCGGACAGAAGTATACAAGGTGTATGCTCCAGTCGGGGACAGCAGTCACTCTCATAAAAATAAAAACATTGGTCACTACAAGCGGTCTACATGTGCAGTACCGGTACATGTACAAACAGTATGTAATGTACCGGTAGATGAACACAAAAAAAATGTCAGACGTCAGACGCCGTCGCATCCCGACATTCGACACTGCAGATGTATTGTTTAATTAATACATGTATTGTGAAAACCGGTCAGAATGTCCTCGAGGAATCACCTGTAAATCAGGGATTTGCACGCATCAGATGATAGCTAAATCACACTCAATATTATTTAAATAGGGTTATTAAAAGGGGTTCAGCGGCCTAAATCGATCGACTCTTATTAAGCCAGCCATTAGCGCAGCAGAGGGCAAGCATTGAACAGGGAGAGTGCATCGGGGCTGCCGTAGCTAGTGTCAGAGGAAGACTAACAGACTCAGAGAGTCT